>MDKI01023079.1:0-79414 GCA_005239505.1 Nicotiana paniculata | reverse complement strand
TTTGATCGATTCTTCCATATCTTTTCTAGTACTCATTGATTTTATGTTTGAAAATATTATTTTGATCATTGTATGAACATGTGTGGCTAAGAACCCTATTATTCTAGGGTCATGGGTGAAACATGAATGTTATATTTGAAGTTTAATTTGATGAAGTTGATTTTATCATATTGGGTTGTTTATTTAATTCTGTTCTTAATTATTTTACCGAGTAGCTAACAGTGAAATACTATCTACGAATTTAAAGTTGAACTCGAAAGTGGGAATTCTAGATTGCATATAGAATTAAATAGAGCAGGTTCTTGAACCGGGGCATCGGGGAACGGATTCGCAATTAGGATAGACATTACCTAATTGCCTTGCTTGGTTGATTTACAGGAATTATAAATGCGTTCTTGTTAGTTCTAATTCCATAGACATATAGGCGTTAGGTTAGCTTGAATAAGGAAGTAAGAACTCGACAGATTCTTATGAACAATATTAAACATGTCAACCAATAAACTAGATAAATTAATGAATCAATTCAATTGAAGAATAAAATAGGATTGTTAGATAACTCATAACCCTAGATCGTTTTCATCACATTGATAATATACAAATTTGTCCTTCCTCTGTTTAAAGTTCATTAGTTATTTTCTTTTTAGTTTAATTACTTTAGCATCATTACTTTTGGGTTTAATCCTTGTATAGATAATTAGGATATTCTAATTTAGTTAATAGTTAATCACAAGTCCTCGTGGGTTCGACATCCGGCTTTTAGTCACTTTATTACTGGACGACCGCGTAATAAAGTGACTAAAAGTCGTCAAGTAATAAAATCCGAAAAACTGAATTCCGAACCGAACCGAACCGAATTAATTCGGTATTTCGGTATTTCGGTTTAATTCGGTACAGAAATTTTGGTATTTCGGTTCGGTATACAGTATTGGATTTTTGATATTTTGGTATTTCGGTATACCGAAATACCGAATTTTTTTTTACGATTTGTTTTTTAAGCGATCCGCTAGGCATGAAGCTCTTTGTTTTTAAATTCTATTGATATCAATTGTCCATACTTCGATTTGTAATTCATGATTCTCACTTTGGCTTTCACATTTCTCTTTATATTTTCAATCTCACGATCTGTTAAAACTTGACAAAATAAGAAAACATCGGATACAAGTTTCTACAGTCTAATGATATTGACGAAA
Organism: Nicotiana paniculata; assembly: GCA_005239505.1. Classification (NCBI taxonomy): domain Eukaryota; kingdom Viridiplantae; phylum Streptophyta; class Magnoliopsida; order Solanales; family Solanaceae; genus Nicotiana; species Nicotiana paniculata. The sequence continues at coordinate 78,224 of MDKI01023079.1, read as the reverse complement.
ACCTGATACAAAGAGATGGAATCCATTAAAGTCCTTGTTCCTTTTCATCTCCAAATCTCCTATGTAACAGGAATTTAAAAATAAAAAGGAAGTAGTCAATTTGGAAAGATTACCAAAATTTTGGTTGCATAGTACCATATTTCTTTAGGAAATTATATTGTGCTTCTCTATCTTTGGAGTAAGAGTGCGAGTCTGCGAGACACGATTATGCTTGTGTTACGTATAACATGAGAAAATATTATTTTGCTTCAAACTTGCATCTCTCGATAATATGTAGCAATTATATATTTTACATATATATAATTAACAAAATTATGATTTTGTTTCGTACTTTTTGCCCTCTTTTTTTTACATATTTGTTATCTGCAATCTATTTTTGGTGTTGTCTTTATATTTTTTCAACCCGAAAAGCTACAAATTTGAATAGACAAAAACTTTATAACATAGATTTAGTTTAAACCGAAATTGAACTGAAACCGTACCGAACCAAAATAAGAAATACCGAACCATAACGAAATATTTTGGTGCGGTATTTGGTATAGACAATTGATAAACCGAATACCGAAAAACCGAACCGAAATTCTTAAATATCGAACCGAAGTACCGAATACCCACCCCTAGTCGAACACACGAGGACTTCTGATTAACTATTAACTAAATTAGACTATCCTAATTATCTAAAAAAAGATTAAACCTAAAAATATTTGATTCTAAACTAATTAAAATTAAAAAAAAAACAAATAATAAACTCTGAACAAAGGGATATTAGATTTTTATGTTACCAGTGCGATGAAAACGATCTAGGGTTATGGGCTATCTAACAATCATATTGTATTCTTCAACTGAATTGACTAATTAGTTTATCTGGTTTATTGGTTAACATGGTTAATACTGCTCATAAGAATCTTTCGAGTTCTTACTCGCCTATTCAAGCTAACCTAACGCCTATATGTCTATAAAATTAGAACTAACAAGAACGCATTTATAATTCCTGTAAATCAACCAAGAAAGGAAATTATGTATATGTCTATCCAAACCGCGAATCCGTTTCCCAATGCCCAGGTTCAAGAACTTGCTCTACTCAATCCTATATGTAATCTAGAATTCTCACTTTCGGGTTCAATTCTAGATTCGTAGATAGTATTCAATTGGTGATAAAAAAAACAAATAATTAAGCGCAAGATTGAATAAATAAACCAGTATGATAAATCAAGAAAGAAAAATCAATATATAACAACAGTCATGAAAGAACCACAACCCTAGAACGTGAAGTTTAGCTCCACATAGACATGGTAGCCAAATAACAAATCATACAAAGGAAACAAATACTAAGTTTGGTGGAAGAAAAGATGAATTATGGCCTCCACGGCGGCTCTGTGCTTGTTTTTTCCTCTAAAAGTCACGTCCTCCCCACCAAAATAGTTTTAGGGTGGATTTTATATGAGTTGGGGGCTTCTTAGGGTCGAAATACCCGAATCCTAGGCGGAATAGGGAAACTTTACGTCCCGAGCATCCAGAGCAGCGTGGGGCGCTGGCCCTGGCCCTGGCGCTCAAATATTTTGCATTCTGGAAATTGTGCCACAGCCAGCGCTCCACGCTGGCTGTGGCCCTCAAAATTGTCTTTTTTCTTTTTTGCTCCGATTTTGCTTCAATTCGCGTTGTTTCATCCCAAATTGCATCCGAATGATTCCTAAACATAGAAATACCACAATTTAGCACAAACCATCATATTAAACATCCTAAATCTATGAGACATGAGCAAAATGTGAGGCAATATACATAAAATATGCATACTTTAAGCCAAACATCAACACCCCACACTTAAACATTGTTCGTCCTCGAGTCAACCAACAATTAACTCTATTTTTGAGTACTCTACACCAATGACCATGGTTGATAGCAACAACTAAACTCTAGCATATGGAATCACCACACATTTCCCTTTAACTTATGCCATACTTCAAAAATATTCAAACAAAGACAACATGCTCACAACAACCCTAACCTCAAAAATCGACTCAATGTCACAATGCACTAATGACTTGAACACCCAACGTCGTAGAGAAGTCTAATAATGTTACCTATCCCTCGTGAAACCATGTGCCCTCACAACAAGAACAAGAGAGTAAATTTGAATCCACACATTTGAATCTCATGATCAAATATATTTTAATGACTCACATATATCAAAGAAAATCACTCGCTCTCACAGAGAAGTCACATGCATGCAATTGGTACCATATGTTTGCCCTTAATGTAAATCTCTACTAATGTAAGCTCGCTCGATCTAAAATTATTTAGGACTTTTCATGGTTGTAATGTGAGCTAAATGACGGGTAGGATATATTTAGGAATAGTGGTTCAACCTCCTAAGCACTTTAACACATCACATTATAACTTAAGCGCAAATTCTTCAATCCACTTCAATTTCACAACCAAAATCACCCCAAAAAAATATTTCCTCTTTCTTTAAGCACTATTTACTTCATACCCACTAGCAAAAACAAGATATCAATTTATTCATCTTAAATTTTTCCTGCTCTTTTTTTCCCAGATTTTTTTTTTTTTTTTTTTTTTTTTGCAATTTCAACTAGTGGCATATTCTCTTACAAAACAAGTGAACATTTCTTCTTTTCATTGGTTCCACTCAAAAGACACCCCACACTTAGTCCCTTCTTACTTCTTTTAGAGCTTATTTCACATTTAAAGTGCTTTAAGAGGTAAAAGGATCAAAACAATATTAATTAAGAACAAAAAGAGTATAGGCTTATAATGTGACTGCCAAATAAAAGTCTATAGGCTCAAAAGGGGTAACTAGGGATAAATTTTATTTATGATAAGCAATAAGCTCAAAAAGATCAAAGAAAGCCTAAAATGATTTTTCAAACTGAGGATCACCTCAAATTTCGCTTCAACTCACATATGGGGCAAGTTCTAGACAGAAGTACAATGACATGGACTACACAAAAAATCTCACCACACATGGCACGTGGCTCACTAAGGACGGTCTCATTCAAACTCTCAAACTAATGCAAGTATTCACAAAGCCATGAGATATTAATCATTAAGCGCAAAGTTAATACAAGTCATGTAAATGAGACATAGGCGTCACAAAAAATGCTATCTAAGTAAGCAATGCATCATCAATAATTTCAAATCATAGAGAATATACTACACATGCCAAAGCCTAAATATGCTACTATCAAACAAGTCAAGGGCGCCTAGGAATCTCATCTTTCTTCCTCCATTTATTCCCTAAAGGCTAATCTACTCTAAAAAAAAAATACTACTATCCGATTCAAACTACATCCCATGGAAAAGAACGAGGCACAAAGAAAAACCACAGGGGATTATTACTACCTAAAGAAAGCTAAAAGAAATATTTTTGGATTTTATTTTGACTTTAATCCCTCAAGAAAACTGTCTAGGAGATCCATCGTCAGGAAAAGTCCAATTTTTCTACTTTTTTCGATTTTTTTAATTATAAAATTAATCACGTAAAATACAACACTATTATAAGAAAAACAAAAATACGAAACTAAAAAAAAATTAGAAATTAATATACTAATATAATACTACTAATGATCTAAAGGAATTCCTCCCACCCTACACTTAAAAGAGTGCAGTGTCCCCAATGCACAAATAAAGCAAAACATAACGAGGGTGGACAAGAAACTCCCTGAAAGGCCAAATGCCGAAGCACAAGTAGCTCACAGGGTGCTCAAACTTCTCCCAAAGATGGTTCCTTGTGCCGGCACCCCATACTTATTTCTCACCATCTAGTTTTTGCATTATTCCAATGGCTTTGCTTCCTATGCTCATAATCCTACAAACAAAAATAAATACTACAAAATAATAAAAATAAAATAAAATAAAAAATAAACAAAATGAAAGAAAGCAGTAAAGCTGGGTTGCCTCCCAACAAGCGCCTGATTTAACGTCGCGGCACGACTTGAACCACTTTCTGCCTCCACCTTGAGCTTATAAATTGTACCCCTAACATGGAATGATATAAAAATAAATAGGCCAAGTAGCAAATTTTTCACTCTATACTTCTCGGCCTTTATATGAGGAATGTAATTTTTTCTCTCTGGCACGACAAATCCAAGAACGTAAGCAGTCTATTCCTCTTCCATTGACTCCTCCTAAGGCTTAGATGACTCGATTTCCATGTCATCGTCCAAACACAATGTTGAAAAATATTTAGAATGAGGACCAACACACCTCAACTTTGGAATTGTATTACTATTTATATCCTCATGTTTGCATGCACTAGAGACTTCAAATATAACATTATCTACTTCTTCATATGACCCTAGAACACTCTTCCCAACATTGACATCCTCAAGAAAAATATGGTCTAATGATTGGTATTCTCGTTTTAGCTCCTCAATTTGGTCTAGAAGATTCTTTTAAGCTTCACACAACTCATCATTAAATTGTTGGCCGTTATATGCATCAACCTTTGCACTCAAATCTACATCTAAGTTACGCACAACAAAGTCAAACCTGTCAATTTCTTGTGCAAGTTCAACTCTCTCCTTAGACCAGTCATTCACCAATTTTATTAGAAGATAACGTTGTTGCTCGTATCCTCTTAATCGTGAACATTGTTCCCAATACCAATTCTTACTCCCATATTCAAATTCATACCTCCCAGAGTTCAAGTCATGACAAGCCCAAAAATATGGGCCATAAAAATCTTCCGTCAACCAAGCATCTTCATGAATAACCTTACCTCCGGATATTTTATCCCCAGATGTCATGTTGAGAGAACTATGAACACACTAAGAGAAAGATCAAAATTGTTATAAAAAAAAAATATTTACAAAAAGAGAAGAAAACAAATCAAAACTTGTAAAGGTAAAAGTAAAAGTCTAATATAGAAAAAATAGTTAATTTCTAAGTCCCCGGCAACGGCGCCAAAAACTTGTTGCGGCCAAACGCACACGCAAGTATACGTGGTCGTCAAGTAATAAAGTGACTAAAAGTCGGATGTCGACCCCACGAGGACTTCTGATTAACTATTAACTAAATTAGACTATCCTAATTATCTAAACAAGGATTAAACCTAGAAGTATTTGATTCTAGACAAATTAAAATAAGGAAAAATAAATAATGAACTCTGAACAAAAGGATATCAGATTTTTATGTTACCAGTGTGATGAAAACGATCTAGGGTTATGGGCTATCTAATAATCATATTGTATTCTTCAATTGAATTGACTAATTAGTTTATCTGGTTTATTGGTTGGCAAGGTTAATATTGCTCATAAAAATCTTTCGAGTTCTTACTCACCTATTCAAGCTAACCTAACGCCTATATGTGTATGGAATTAGAACTAACAAGAACGCATTTATAATTCCTGTAAATCAACCACGCAAGGCAATTAGGTATATGTCTATCCTAACCGCGAATCTGTTCCCTGATTGCCAGGTTCAAGAACTTGCTCTACTCAATCCTATATGCAATCTAGAATTTCCACTTTCGAGTTTATCTAGATTTGTAGATAGTATTCAATTGGTGATCAAACAATCAAATAATTAAGCTCAAAATTGAATAGATAAACCAATATGATAAATCAAGAAAGAAAAATCAATATCCGAATAATAGTAGTCATGAAAGAACCATAACCCTAGATCATTTTCATCATATTGATAATATAACAATTTGTCCTTCCTCTGTTTAAAGTTCATTAGTTATTTTTTTTTAGTTTAATTACTTTAGCATCACTACTTTTGGGTTTAATCCTTGTATAGATAATTAGGATAGTCTAATTTAGTTAATAGTTAATCACAAGTTCTCGTGGGTTCGACATCCGACTTTTAGTCACTTTGTAATAAAGTGACTAAAAGTCGGATGTCGAACCCACGAGCACTTCTGATTAACTATTAACTAAATTAGACTATCCTAATTATCTAAAAAAGGATTAAACCTAAAAGTATTTGATTCTAAACTAATTAAAATAAAAAAAAACAAATAATGAACTCTGAACAAAAGGATATTAGATTTTTATGTTACTAGTGCGATGAAAACGATCAAGGGTTATGGGCTATCTAACAATCATATTGTATTCTTCAATTGAATTGACTATTAGTTTATCTGGTTTATTGGTTGATAGAGTTAATACTGCTCATAAGAATCTTTCGAGTTCTTACTCGCCTATTCAAGCTAACCTAACGCCTATATGTTTATGGAATTAGAACTAACAAGAACGCATATATAATTTCTGTAAATCAACCAAGCAAGGCAATTAGGTATATGTCTATCCTAACCGCGAATCTATTCCCCGATTGCCAGGTTCAAGAACTTGCTCTACTCATTCCTATATGCAATCTAGAATTCCCACTTACGAGTTTAATTCTAGATTTGTAGATAGTATTCAATTGGTGATCAAACAATCAAATAATTAAGCGCAAGATTGAATATATAAACCAATATGATAAATCAAGAAAGAAAAATCAATATCCGAATAACAGTAGTCACGAAAGAACCATAACCCTAGATCGTTTTCATCATATTGATAATATAAAAATTTGTCCTTCCTCTGTTTAAAGTTCATTAGTTATTTTTTTTTAGTTTAATTACTTTAGCATCACTACTTTTGGGTTTAATCCTTGTATAGATAATTAGGATATTCTAATTTAGTTAATAGTTAATCACAAGTTCTCGTGGGTTCGACATCCGGCTTTTAGTCACTTTATTACTTGCGGACAAATGCACATGCAAGTATACGCGGTCGTCAAGTAATAAAGTGACTAAAAGTCGGATGTCGAACCCACGAGCACTTCTGATTAACTATTAACTAAATTAGACTATCCTAATTATCTAAAAAAGGATTAAACCTAAAAGTATTTGATTCTAAACTAATTAAAATAAAAATAAATAAATAATGAACTCTGAACAAAAGGATATTAGATTTTTATGTTACCAGTGCGATGAAAACGATCTAGGGTTATGGGCTATCTAACAATCATATTGTATTATTCAATTGAATTGACTAATTAGTTTATCTGGTTTATTGGTTGACAAGGTTAATACTGCTCATAAGAATCTTTCGAGTTCTTACTCGCCTATTCAAGCTAACCTAACGCCTATATGTCTATGGAATTAGAACTAACAAGAACGCATTTATAATTCCTGTAAATCAACCAAGCAAGACAATTAGGTATATGTCTATCCTAATCGTGAATCTGTTCCCCGATTGCCAGGTTCAAGAACTTGCTCTATTCATTGCTATATGCAATCTAGAATTCCCACTTTCGAGTTCAATTCTAGATTCGTAGATTGTATTCAATTGGGGATCAAAAAATTAAATAATTAAGCGCAAGATTGAATAAATAAACCAGTATGATAAATCAAGAAAGAAAAATCAATATATAACAATAGTCATGAAAGAACCACAACCCTAGAACGTGAAGTTTATCTCCACTTAGACATGGTAACCAAACAACAAATCATACAAAGGAACATAACAAATACTAAGTTTGGTGGAAGAAAAGATGAATTATGGCCTCAACGGCGGATCCGTGCTTGTGTTTTCCTCTAAAAGTCACGTCCTCCCCACCAAAATAGGTTTAAGGTGGATTTTATATGAGTTGGGGGCTTCATAGGGTCGAAATACCGGAATCCTAGGCGGAATAGGGAAACTTCACGTCCTGAGCATCCAGGGTAGCGTGGGACGCTGGCCCTGGCGCTCAAATATTTTGCATTCTGGAAACTGTGCCACAACGAGCGCCCTCAAAATTCACTTTTTTCCTTTTTGTCCCGATTTCGCTCCAATTCGCATCATTTCGTCCCAAATTGCATCCGAATGATTCCTACACATAGAAATACCAAAATTTAGCACAAATCATCATATTAAACATCTCAAATCGTCAAGACATAAGCAAAATGTGAGGCGATTTATATTAAAATATGCATACATTAAGCCGATTATGAATGATCAACCAGTTTTGTATTTTGCCCTAGATGCCTTTTGTCACCAATAACTGTCCACCTTTCTCTTTTTCCATAAGTCTTCCGACAGAGCGTCGCAATGGGTTCAATTCTCTGCCTTTCACCTCCTATTTTTGTCATCTTTTTACGACACCAACCCACAATTCCTGCCACCTTTTTCCAAATCATGGAGATGAACAACAACTGGCGATCCCCTCTCGCTTGAAGCATGCTCTTTCAATCTTATCTTGGGTTCTTTAAACCTAAATTGGTGGGATATGAAATCCCTCAGTGCCATCCATAAAATGATCCTACAAATCACTCCTACATTATTTTTTTGGAACTATGTAAGCAAAGGTGCGCTTGTAAATATGGTAACCAAACAAAGTTCCAACACATTTTTTTGGAACTATGTAAGAATAGTGTATCTAAGCATCTGGAACATTAAAGTTGCACTTCTCAATCTATGTCCTAGCTTGAATTCTATCACCCAATGGCATGTTCTCTGTAATACCATTGAAAGATTAAAACCAATTCAAAGTTGGAGTCAAGTTGTCTGGAACAAACTGCAAGAGAGTACCATCAAAGTGAATATTGACGGTAGGTTTTTGAAAGAAAATGGAAAAGCTGTGATTGGTTGTATAGTCAGGGATAGCCAGGGAGGTCTTATCATGGCCTTTTCTATTTCTATTTAGTGTAAGAGCAACAATATGGCAGAAGTTGTCGTAGCTGAGTTTGGAGTAAAATGGTTTAGCCACCATGGCTTTACTAATTTTCGCTTTGGAACTCGACTCTATGGTGTAGTCAACGTGTTTTAAGACAGTCATGCCAACAATTTGAAGCTCAAACAAGTTATCGACAATATTTTAGCCCTCAAAGAGCTATCTGGGATGCAAGTTACTCATTGTTACAGGGAAGGTAACCAAGTAGCAGATTGTTTAGCCAAGTTGGCTTCAACAATAGGCCACAATTTAAATATTAATTCCTATCAGCAACTCCCCAGAAATGCCAAAGGGGCATATCATCTTGATAAAATGCAAATACCTAGTATTAGAACAAAGTATGACAAGGCCAACTTTTTTGTCAGTTAATGTATACGTTAGTTCATGCCAGAAGTATTATGTAATTTTTTTTGTTATCCTTTCTGGCTTTTTAGTGGTGATGGCATCACCTTCTCGTGTTGTAACTTGAGGTATGACATAGCACCCCTCTATTCTATTTTGGTTAATACAATACAATACTGTACAACTGGGAAACTTCATATATATATATAAAAAAGTAGACTTCATAATTTACATATAAAACTTTTTTTTTACAAAAACTGGATTTAGCAGGTTTTCAATTAGTGAAAATTTGTTAGTAAATACCAAAACCGAGGTCGAGAGTATGTAAGAAGTTTTTGTATGACTCACTTCCAAAGGTCTATAATCGTCTGCTATCAAGTTTGCCGGGCAGTCAATGGGCAGTCAATAGGGGTGTTCATTTGATTTTCAGTTCGATTTTTGTATTGCTCGATTTTCGTTCTTTTTGGTTTTCGATTTTGAAAAGAGTACAATGTAAACCAGAATAAGTTTGGCTTGGTTTGCTTTTTCTCTTTTTGATTTTGTTTTTTTTCTATTTAATTATTCGGTTGTGTTATATAAGATAATTAACGTAATCTTATATTTATATTTGAATATAGAAGAAGAACAATATTATAGAAAATGAGAAGTAATTATTTCAAATCTCTTAAATATATTTTCTAATATAATTCACATGTAAAACTTTAAAAACACCGTATTTAGAAGTATATACATGTCCAGACACTAAATATTGAGAATGAGATGTTTTATACTCTAATACGAAGAAGCTAGTAAGGAATAAAGACTAAAAGTGGTAAAACACTCCAACTTAAACTCCCTTAAATTTTAGTATATGTTACATAAAAACATTATATATAACATTAAATAGTTCGATTTTACAATTTTTTGTTTTTGTTTTTTTAAAATCCGAAACCAAAAAAGAAAATCATTCCAAATGAAATTTTGATTTGGTTCTGTTTGATTTTTCAGTTTAATATGAATCATGCACAGCTCTAGCCCATGGCATAGGTTTGGTGACCTCTTTTGCTTTTTGGAGGGCCGTCGCCTAAGGTAAGCCCAAGTGTTTGAGTCTACATCATAATTTGTGAAAGCAGGGACTTGGGTTCGCGCGACTCCTTCTTGTAATGATCCGATCGGTTGTTTTGTGTTCTAGCGCATCGTTCGGCAATTTGAGACCTCGAGTAGCTTCACTTCATATTTTATGACTTGTACGAGCAGTTAGAATTGAATTTCAAAAAGTTCGAAGTTGATTTGTGTAACGACCCGGCTGGACGTTTTGAGAGTAATATCCCCGATCCCCTGCTGACTGCTTCCCCCGTGTCTTTTCTGCTTATATGTCTTGCCGGGAGGTATTGGTTGTGGTTTCGGTATGTTCTAGGACACTTAGTCCCTAAACGGAAGCTTAAGTCCTAGTATTTTGACCATAGTCGGAACTATGTAAAGACGAATCCGGAATGGAGTTTCGCCGGTTCCGTTAGCTCGGTTGGGTGATTTTGAACTTAGGGGCATGTCCGGATTGTGTTTTGGAGGTCTGTAGCTCATTTAGGCTTGAAATGACGAAAGTCAAATTTTTTGGAGATTTTGACCGGTAGTGGACTTTTAGATATCGGGGTCGGATTCCGATTCCAGAAGTTCGAATAGGTCTGTAATGTTGAATACGAATTGTGTGCAAAATTTTTGATCAATCGGACGTGGTTTGATAGGTTTAGGCATCAATTGTAGAAATTTGAAGTTTCAAGTTCATTAAGTTTGAATCGGAGAGTGATTTGTGTGTTTTAACGTAGTTTGATGTGATTCGAGGGCTCGTCATAGTTTGTATGGTATTTTAGGACTGTTTGGTATGTTTGGTTGAGGTCTCGGGGGCCTCGGGATTGTTTCAGATGCCTAACGGATTGAATTTTAGACTTAGGCAATTGTTGAGAATTTGTTGGTTTCTTGTGTTTCACACCTGCGGAGGGGAGTCCGCAGGTGCGTACTCGCACGTGCGGAAGGATGGAGCACATGTGCGGTTTTGGTCAACTTGGTCTGTGAATGCAGGTGCGAGAAGGGGAGCCGCATCTACGCATCCGCAGATGCGGAAGATGGAGCGTAGAAGCGGAAAGGCCTAGAGCCTGAGGGATTTGCAGAAGCGGAAGATATCCGTAGGAGCGGGCGCACAGGTAAGAACCATTGCTCGTAGATGCGGACCCAACCCTTTAAGTCATTTCCACAACTGGGAGGAAAATTTCGCAGGTGCGGCGTCGCAAGTGCGACAGTAGGTCCGTAGATGCGGAATATCTGGGCAGAAAAGATCAAGTTCGAGGGTTTGATTCCCTTTTTTAATTTTGGGATTTGAGAGCTTAGTGTGAGGTGATTTTTCGAGGTTTCTTCAAGAAGATTGTTGGGGTAAGTGATTCTAACCTAGATTGGACTATATTTCATGAATCTATTGCTATTTTCATCATCTAATTAGGGATTTGAGTTGGAAATTTGGGGAAAGATGGTAGAAACTTCATAGACTAAAATTTCGAGTTTGAATGGTGATTTGAGGTCAGATTCGAGTAATTCTTATATGGTTGGACTCGTTAGTGAATGGGTGTTCAAATTTTGTGACTTTTACCCGATTTTCGAGACGTGTGCCCGGGGAGGCGTTCTGGGTCGATTTCCTAATTTCTTGCTTTAATTTAGATTTCATTAATTAGATTAGTTTCTTATAGATATATTTATGGTATGTAATTGATTTTGGCTAGATTTGGGCTATTCGGAGTCAGATATTCGTGGGAAAAGCATTGCTATCGATTGATTGAGCTTGGTTCGAGGTAAGTGACTTGCCTAACCTTGTGTGAGAGAAATCCCCTTAGGATTTGGTACTGATATTATATGTGAGTGCCGTGTACGCGAGGTGACGAGTTCATACACGAGCTATTTGTTTTGAAACCTGATTTTTACTTAGTTCCTATTTTCATCTTAGTTGAGTATACTAGCATGTGTAGTTATCCTTGTTAGCCTAGAATAGTATGCCTACGTGTCTTAATTTCTTAACTGAACTCTTTGTAGCATGCTTAGTGAATTTCTGCTTTTTTTCTTGGCTTGTACTTAGTCTAAACTGTAGATTCTCTTGTTGTAGCTGTTATCTTCATTTGCTTGATCTATGTGTTTACTTTGGGACTACGGGACGGTATCTCGGGAGCTCCCCCTGCATATTTACTTTTGAGACTATGAAGCAGTACCTCAAGAGTTCTCCCTGTACATTTACTTTTGAGACTACGAGGCAGTACCTCGGGAGTTCTCCCTGCATATTTATTTTGGGACTACGAGGCGGTGTCTCGGGAGATCCCTTGTTGTTTACTCTGTGTGATGGATGAACTATTGTTTGTTGCGTTTCCTTTTACTTAATTCTAGTCTATTATTATACTGTATATTTCAACACACCTTTATTATTTACCAGTGAGCCAGACCTGACCTCGTCACTACTCGACCGAGGTTAGGCTAGACACTTACTAGGTACCATTGTGGTGTACTCATGCTACTCTTCTGCACATGTTTTCGTGTGCAGATCCAGGTACATCATTCCAGCCTCTTTATTAGTCGTGCAGCTGCTGCTGCTACAGAGACTTCGAGGTACATCTGCCGCGTCCACAAACCTAGGAGTCCCCCTCTATCTCTTGTTTAGTTTTCTTTTACTACTTCTAAAACTGATGTTTAGAACAAATAGTAGATTCTTAGAAGCTTGTGACTTGTGATGTTCCAGGTCTTGGGAAAATTCTTTGTGTATTTTGTTGAGAGTTTTTATTGTATATGCCGAATGACATTTCTATCAATTATTTTGTTGCTATGGTTGAAGTGTTTTAGATTTTGTTTTCATTTTTGTTGTTATTCCGCAAATGTTAGGTTTACTTAGTCGTAGAGACTAGGTGCCGTCGCGACCCCTCATAGAGGAAAGTTTGGGTCGTGACAACTCGGATGAGAAATTCTCAATTCCAAAGCTTTAAGTTGGAAGAGTTAACTAAGGCTTGAATTTTGAGTAAGCGACATCGGAATCAGAATTTGAAGGTTCTAATAGGTTTGTATGATGATTTTGGACTTGGGTGTATGTTCGGGTTGAGTATCAAGTCGCCTGGGAGCATTTCAACGCTTATTATGGAAAGTCGGCATTTTGAAGGTTTTAGAATTTTCTATGTTTGGTTTGAAGTGGACTTTGGTGTTATCAATGCCCGTTTGGGATTTCGAGCCTTGGAATAGGTTCGTATCGCAATTTATGACTTGTGCATAAAGTTTGGCGTCATTCCGGGATGTTTAGGTATGATTTGGACACATTCATTGAAGTTTGAAGGTTTGAAAGTTAAAAGAAGGATTCCGTCGATTCGTCATTTGGATGTAGTTGGGTGTGATTTGAGGCCTCGAGCAGGTTCATGGAATGTTTTAGGACTTGTTGATGTGATTGGACGGGGTCCCTATGATGAACTGATAGGTCATCTAGAGTTCTAAACCTTAATTCTGTGTTTCGAAACCTCAAATATCTCATTTTAGTCTTCCTCAATTTACGTGCGCAGTCAAAATCTTTTTCCAAGAGGCTTTTATGTTAAAATTGATAAAATATGAAGTTTTGCTTTAAAAATCTATTTGAGTTAACTTCGATCAACATTTTCCAAACGGACCCGGATCTATATTTTGAAGGTCCCGGTGGGTTCGCATCGTGATTTGGAACTTGGGCGTATGCCAGGAATTAAATTCGTAAGTCCCTAGCTCAAGTTATCGCTTTTTGACTATATTTTGAAGTTTAAAGGCTTAATGAATCTAAAGGTTTGACAAATATTTTACTTTACTGATATCGAGTTTGTATTTTGGTTCCAGAATCAGGTATAGGTTCATTACTATATTTATGACTTGTCTGTCAAATTTGGTGAGAAGGGGAGTTGGTTTGACGTGATTCGTACGTCCGGTTGTTAAAATAGAAGTTCATAAGTTTTCTTGAAAATTTCATTTGATTTGGTGTCCGATTCATAGTTCTAGGTGTTATTTTGGCGATATGATTGCGCGAGCAAGTTTGTATGATGATTTTGAACTTATGTGCATGTTTGGTTTGGAACCCTGAGGACTTCGGTGAGTTTTGGATAGGCTTCAAAATGAGTTCTAGACTTAGGAAAATATCTGGTGTATTTGGTTCTGGTGCTGGTCTCTGATATCGCAATTGCGAGGTCAGTGTTCGCAATTGGGAACATTCAAATCCCTGTCAGGTTTGCAATTGCAAACCACTTCTTCGCATTTGCGAAGAATGCCTGGGTTAGCAAGGGATCGCAATTGCGATCAAAAGGTTTCATTTTCGGAGGACCGGAGTTCGCATTTGCGAACATTTCATCGCAAATGCGATGAAAGCAGAGATGCGAAGGCTTCACTATAGAAAGGTATTTTTCGCATTTGCGGGGGGTTCAAAATTGCGAACCCATTGTCACAATTGCGAGATCTGCAACTGATCAAAATCTGAGATAGACGGGATTTTCTCTCATTCTTCAATTTTCAAACCTAGAGAACCCTAGAGGCAATTTTCCCAAGACCCCTTCTTCCCCAATTAATTGGTAAGTGATTCTAACCTATTTTCTTTCAATCTTCCATTACTTTTCACAAGATTTCAACCTAAAATCTAGGATTTTCATGGCGTAAATTGGGGGTTTGGGAAGAATTAGGATTTTTGTAAAATTAGAATTTAGACCTCAATTTGATGTCGGAATTCGAAACAAATTACATAACTGGGCTCGGGGGTGAATGAGTAATCTAGTTTTGGTCCGAATTCGGTTGGTCCAAGCGACTCCGAGAGTTGACTTTTGTTGACTTTTTTAATAATGACCTAAATTGAACCTTTTTCATTCAGGGGTAGTTCCTAAGGCTTATTTTGAATCGTTCGGTTATTAATTTGTTAGATTTGGTTGGATCAGATGCTTGTTTGAAAGGCAAAGCCTTGGTTAATCATTGATTTGGCTTTTGGATTGAGGTAATTGTCGTGGTTAACCTTGACTTGAGGGATTATTACTTGTTTGTTATGTGCTACTTGTTCAAATATTGGGATACAACGCATATATGAGGTGACAAGTGCTTATGCGCCGTTGTTGGGTTAAAGCATGCGGGTGGGACTTATTCCTTGTAATTTCTTTCTTTATTTGATCATAATATCCATTCTTAGACTAGTTAATTACTAAATTGATTGTTCCTTCCACACTTATGGGCTATCTGTGATAATTGAGCATTATTTCTAAAGTAGCGATTGGTATAATGGTACCATTGTTAACATAAGACTTGATCTTTCTTATTCTGTCTCCTTGTTGTTATATGTTCATTGTTACATGGAAAGGGAGAGTGTTAATGCCCAAAGGGTGATGCCGTGCCGTATTCAAGTGTTAATCCTCGAAGGGTGATGCCGTGCCATATTTGATAGTTAATGCATGAAGGATGACGCCGTGCCATATTTAAGAGTTAATGCACGAAGGGTGATGTTGTTGTATTTATCATTTTATGGTAAGATTGAGAGTAAAAGCACGAAGGGTGATGTAGTGCCATTATTACTGTTTCATGGTGAAGCTGAGAGTAAAAGCATGACGGGTGATACCGTGCAGTGTTCCTCATTATGTTTGTTCATTTTGTTTGTTGAAGGTTATTTGACTGTTTCTTATTATCATTCCCTGTTGTAGTTACCGTATCATGTACCCCTTTCGCATGTCCCCTCCCAATAGTACTTGTTAACTCTTTATTTGTTGTTATGTTGCTCGTATATTTCTGTTTGTGTAGGTTTACTTACATGGGTGTCTTGTCATAGCCTCGTCACTACCTCGTCGAGGTTAGGCATGACACTTATGGAGCACATTGAGTTGGTTGTACTCATACTACACTCTGCACTTCTTATGCAGATTTAGGTACTTGTACCAGCTGTCCGTGAGGCGTATCAGCTCGGATTGGCATTCAGAGACTCGAGGTAGATCTGCTGGCGTCCGCAGACCTTGAAGTCACCTACCATTTACCCTATTTACTGTTCTTTTCATGCAAGACAGTTGTATTTATTTAAAATCCTATTTGTAGAGATTCTAGAAGATCGTGAGCTTGTGACTCCAGATCCCGGTTGTACTTAGATATTATAAGTATTTATGTCATTTCTCACTTCGTTTTAGTTTCATTTTGGTTTAATTGGTTTTATTTATTGAATTGGTTAAAAGTGTCTTAATGATCCTCTGACGTTGGCTTGCCTATATGGTACTTCACATAAAAACAATTTCCTAGAAATGAGGTGTCTTGCCATTATCATTTAGGTTGCCACCTTTCCATTCCATTGTAAGAGTCATGAATATGGACTAGGCCTTGCGCCACGTGGGGGTGGGTGGGGAAATTTTAATCTTATCCTATAATCAATTAATTAATTAGGTAATATCCCGCTACCCGGTAATTAACCAAGTACCCGCATAATTAAGAATTATCTCAAATTACTTAAAATTCTACTTTTTTTTAATACACTTTATACACTTTACTATCATGGCCATGTGGTATCATATAAAATCAATACATATACTATTATTTCGTTAAAACATCCGTGTAAAAATACATAAATTTTCTCAATTTTTAATTTTCCTAATATCATATAAAGAGTACAAATTTTTGGTACACTTAATTCATAAAATGGTAAAAAAGATAACCTTCTTTTCTTGTAAAAAAAACTAATTCATATCTTTGGTTAAAGAAAATTTCACAAACTTTTCTCATATTATGTGTTCAGTTTGAAATATATTCGAAAGTAGTAATATTAATAACTATATAAAATTATATTTATTGTTTTTTCAAACTATTTTACCAAAGTATTCCACTCAAAATACCATATCAAATATATATATATATATTGGTATCAAGGTTGCTAAACTTGCGGGGTGTAACATCCTTCCCCCCTTTAGAACATTCGTCCTCGAATGTAAACTTTTAAAGATTTACAAAATTTACTAGGGTCTCCTCTGTAAATTAAACTAAAACTCAAATTATATCTGAAGTCTCGACTATTCACAACCTCCTTTAAACTTTGTGGGAAATCATCTTTAATAGGTTCAACTTAGTTTAAGTCTTTAAGTCTCTTTTTATTCGAGTGTGCTTAATACGTTTTATTATCCCCATTATGCATTCCTAACTTTTGGTACAATCCATCTAGAATTTTATCCAAGCTTTGGTAGCAATCTTCTTAGTTTTCCTATTAGCTCTCTTATACTCTTCCAAGACTTATCTAAATTCTACTTTTGGAATCTTTATTTTTATACACTCTTCTTTTCACTACACCTCTTCCTTCCACCACCGCGATTCTACGGGGTCCTAGACCGTTGTTTAGACACACCTAGAACTTCACTTGCTACTATCATAACGTACGTTGTCATTTCCTTCAATAGCTTCTCCTTAAAAGTTATTTGGTTTATACCATTTAGTTCCACCACCAATTTCATTTGCTCGCAGCTATTCTCCTCTTTCACTCTATTCTTTCGTGTCAAATCCAGAACTACAAATTATGTTGGGTAAAATGTGTAACGACCTGACCGGTCGTTTTGCATTATCAAACCCTGTTCCCCTAAATGAAACTTCCCATAATGGTTTTTTATGATTTATGACTTGCGGGGACTGGTTGTCTGGGATTCAGAGGTGTTTAGAGTGCTATAGGAACAATTGGTTCCTTAAGGCTGGCCTTTAAGGCCAAGTTTGACTTCGGTCAACATTTTGGGTAAATGACCTCGAAATCGAGTTTCGTCATTTTCGGTAGCTTCGCGTGATGATTTTGGACCTGGGTGTATGTTCGGAATGGGTTTCTGATGACTCGGGGGCATTTCGGCACCCAATATTGAACTAAGAAGTTCCTTAAGTTCCTGTTTTGGTTTGGGACGTGTTTTGGTGTTATCGAGGTCCGAACGGAATTTCAAGACTGGGAATAGTTCCTTTATGTTAATTATGACTTGCCTGCAAAATTTGGTGTCGTTCCGAGTTGTACAAGTCGGTTCAGCGCGTGATTAGCGAAGTCTAGAAAACTTAAAGTTTCTAAGTTTGGTTCTTGGGGTTTAGAGGTGTGATTTTGAGTTTTTGCGTTGTTTTGGGTGATCCGAAGGATCGAGCGAGTCCGTATTATGATTTGGGACTCGTTGGTATATTTGGACTAGGGCTCGGGTGGGCTCTGGTGCCTCCCGGGCACCTAACGGGGCTAAAAACCAGCTAAAATAGCTGCTGGTGCACCTGTTTTGGTGTGACCGCAGGTGCGGTTGCCCAATCGCATGTGTGGGACTGCTCCTGCGGTCCCCAGCATCGCAGGTGCGACCCCCAGTGGTCTGGCCGTTTATCATAGGTGCGGACAAAATTCCGCAGGAGCGGAGCTGCAGGTGCAGGCCCAGGCTCCCCAGTCCATTTCCGCAGGTGCGAGATTTTTCTCGCAGGTGCCAGACCACAGGTGCGGTCCTCGAGCCGCAAGTACAAATACACTGTCCAGACAGTGTATTTTTATACACGAATTTTAAACACATTTTCTCATTTCCTTCTTCTTCCTTGGGTGATTTCCACCATTGTTAAGGGGCTAACGACCTGGTCTTCTAAAGTAAGTAAACTCTACTAAAAAATTAGCTTCATGCATGGATTTCTAGCTTAATTAACTACCTAAATTAGTGAAAAATCAAGAATGGGGTAGTAACCTAGAGCTTGCAATAATTTGAGAATTTACCCGTGAATTTGCTATGAAATCAAGTAAGAATCGTATATTAATGATCCTTAGGCTTTGGGTGAGTGTTCCCTTCGAGAATTATTGGAATCCGAGCGTTCATGCCAGGGGTTGGGTTTTGAAAATTCTTCAAGAATGTGAATTATTGAATAAATAGGATAATTTCCCTACTTTGAGCATGCATTGATGTCATTGTACCGTGTTTGACTAGTTGCGAGTCCTCAGTGTAGAGTTCGGAGATTCGGGCGCATCCTTGGTCCGAGGGGTAGAGGCGACACGAGGTGAGTCTCCTTTCTAACCTTGTAAGAGGTAATTGTCCCCATAGGAGTTATATATGCTATGTGTAATTGTTTTGGGGGCTATGTGCGTACAACATGACGAGAGTCCGTACGTAGCGACTAATATATCATGTCAGGTAGCTTTACCACGAGCATGCCATTGCGTGCCTTATGTGTATATTTAGCCTAACTTTGAGTTGTTTATCATCTT
Source organism: Nicotiana paniculata (assembly GCA_005239505.1). Classification (NCBI taxonomy): domain Eukaryota; kingdom Viridiplantae; phylum Streptophyta; class Magnoliopsida; order Solanales; family Solanaceae; genus Nicotiana; species Nicotiana paniculata. Next base: position 59,023 of record MDKI01023079.1, on the reverse strand, counting down.
TGAACCAGTATGCTTATTATCTTTGAACTAGTATGCAAATTGTAGAGAGTTGCCACTTAAATTCCGGTGAATAGATCTTTGTTACAAGTATAGCCGCTACTAAGCTTATTTATAATCCTGTTTTATATATATATATATATGAGTCAGCACTCAAGTCGCAGGTATGATTCGCGATCGAGGGGAGGTTTATGTTAATTATATATATGAGTTAACACTCGAGTCGCAGGTATGATTCATGATCTAGGGGAGCTTTATGTTAATTATATGTATGAGTCAGCACTCGAGTCGCATGTATGATTCATGATCGAGGGGAGCTTTATGTTAATTATATATATGAGTCAACACTTGAGTTGCAGGTATGATTCGCGATCGAGGGAAGCTTTATGTTAATTATATATATGAGTCAACACTTGAGTTGCAGGTATGATTCGCGATCGAGGGAAGCTTTATGTTAATTATATATATGAGTCAGTGTCTAGATATTTCCTCATGACTCCGGCCGATTATCTTACCCTTGTGTGCGCTTGAGGCTATTGGGTACTTTTTTCCATTGATATTGACTTGACAGATATTTGGGGGAAAAGGGAAAGTGTACATTGTTGCTTATTTTTAGTACTTACCTGGTTTTCTGTATTTGATAGATATCTACTGCTTACTGTCTCACATGTCTACTGCATTCTGTACATCCTGTTTACATTATTACTGTTGGACCTTAGTGAGTGTCATATCGACCTCTTGTCACTACCTCTTCGAGGTTAGGCGGGATACTCACAGGGTGCATATATATTATGTACTCATGCTACACTTCTGTACTTAATTGTACATGTTCTGAGGCTAGTGTTTCTGGTTATCCGGCCGGAGCTTGACTTATCTTCCGGACTGGACTCCACGGTGAGCTGCACCCCCTGACGTTTCTCAATTGTTCTATAGAGTTATCTTTTGTCTATATTCTGTCTATTCCTCTCAGACAACAGTACAGTCTTGTATTATCTTTTCTATATTCTACTGTATGTATTGAAATTGGAAAATGTTTCTGCTTTTATTTAAATGATTTAAGTTTAAAACTTTGGGAAATATTTGGGATTTGTATGTTAATAAGGAAAACCCCACTAGTAAACAATTGTTGGCTTGCCTGACTCCGGTGTTGGGAGCCATCACGACCCGTGTGGGATTTTGGGTCGTGACAACATGGTATCAGAGCACTAGGTTCACATAAGTCTCACGGGTCATGGGCAAACCCAGTAGAGTCTTGCGGATCGGTACAGAGACGTCTGTACTTATCTTTAGGAGGCTACAAGGTGTTAGGAAACCTCTATTTTTTCTCATTCTATCGTGGAGTCGATGATTTACTAAATTCGTTCTCCTATTCTCTCAGATGGTGAGGACGTGTGCATCCGATGTTCCAGATACGGGAGGGGCCGCTACCCCCACCGTCGGAGGCCGCGGTAGAGGCCGCGGGAGGGCACCAGCCCGTGGTAGGGGACGAGGGAGTCACAGAGCTATTTCGGCCCCGCTACCAGAGGACCCTATATTAGAGGAGCAGGATGAGGTGCCTCCAGTAGATCCTGCACCCGTAGACTTTATGACGGCGCTCGGCTTCCAGGAAGTTATGGGCCGTGTGATGAGATTTATGGACGCTATGTCCTAGGATGGTTTATATCCAATAGATCCTGCCACTTCTCAGGCGGGAGGGGGATCCCAGACCCCTACTGCCCAAGCTGCAGCACCGACAACAGTATTACATCACACCTCGGGTACACTGCCCGTGGGTGGTACCCAGCCTGTAGCGGCAACACCGGAGCCCAAACCAGCTACAGATGGCGACCAACATAAGATGTTAGACAGATGGACTCGCTTGCGCCCTCCAGTCTTCGGGGGTGAGCAAGGTGAGGATGCCTAGGACTTTATTGATAGGTGCAGGGATAGACTGCACAACATGGGGATCCTAGCGTCCCATGTAGTGGACTTCACTGCATACCAGTTAAAGGGCAGAGCTCACAGGTGGTGGCAGTCTTATATTCTCAGCAGGCCAGCCGATTCTCCTACTATCACTTGGGAGCAGTTCACACAGATGTTCTTGGACATATATATTCCACCCTCTGAGAGGGAATATCTACGGGGTCAGTTTGAGCGGTTAGAGTAGGGGAAGATGTTCATGACAGATTATGAGGCCAAATTTCCGAGCTTTCACGCCATGCTCTTATGATATTGCCCACCGATGGTGAGAGAGTTCGGAGGTTTGTGGCGCGGTTGCATCCAGGTATTAGATCCACAATGGCTCGAGAGGTGGAGATGGGTACTCCTTATCATCTCGTAGTGGAGATTGCTCGCAGGGTCGAGGGTTATCGGATGAGGAGCAGGGAGCAGGGTCAGCAGGATAAGAGGGCTAGGTTCGCAAGAGATTTCAGGGATGCCCCAGCTAGGAGCAGAGGTCGCTTTGGGGGTGGTTAGCTCAGCAGGCCTTCTTATTCACCACCTCTGCCACCTCCCCAAGGTGTCCCAGTTAGGCCCGAGTTCAGTGCCATGCCAGAGCGCTCCTATCATCCTCCAGCTATTCAGAGTTCTCCTAGTGGTTACTCCAATCTCCAGAGATCCTCCACTTCCTATTTCAGTGCTATGCCTGAGGGCTCACATCGCCCTCCGGCTATTCAGGATTCTTCTTCTTCGGGACAGCAGGATATGTCACTTGTGAGATGTTACGAGTGTGGAGATCTGGGCCATGTGAAGAGGGCTTGTCCCCGATTTTGGGGCAAGGCAGTACAACAGGGTTATCAGCCTATGGGTTCAGCACCAGCAGTCCAGCCACCTAGAGGTGGAGGATAGGTCGGCAGGGGTCGTCCTAGAGGTGGAGGCCAGTCAGGGGAGGTCAGGCAACTCCTGTTCATTCCGATGGGGCTCAGTCTTCAGGTGCTCCATCCAGGTTTTATGCTATTCCGTCCAGAGCAGATGTAGTAGCCTTAGACACCGTGATCACAGGTATTATCTCAGTATGTGGTAGATAGGCTTCGGTATTGTTTGATCCAGGATCCACTTATTCATATGTTTCAGCCCTATTTTCTCCTTTTCTGGATGTCTCTCGAGAGTCTTGGGGATCTCCTATTTATGTGTCCACTCCTTTGGGTGACTCTGTGGTAGTAGACCGGGTGTATCGGTCTTGTGTGATCACCTTCTGTGGGTTCGATACCAGAGCTGACCTTTTATTGCTCGACATGGTTGATTTTGAGGTTATTCTAGGCATGGAGTGGCTATCTCCTTATCATGCCGTGCTTGATCTCCATTCCAAGACTATTACTTTAGTCATGCCTGAGTCACCTAGGCTGGAGTGGAGGGGTTCTTCAGTTAGCGCAACCAGTCGGGTTATTTCTTTCTTGAAGGCTCGACATATGGTCGAGAAGGGTTGTCTAGCCTATTTGTCTTACGTGCGGGACACCACCGTCGAGTCTCCAATGATTGATTCCGTTCCAGTTGTTCGAGAGTTTGCTGATGTATTTCCTTCGGATCTTCCGGGCTTGCCTCCAGACCGTGATATTGATTTCTGCATTGATTTAGCTCCAGACACTCAGCCTATATCCATTCCTCCGTATCGTATGGATCCGAAGGAGTTGAATGAGAAACTTGAGGAGTTGTTAGCTAAGGGGTTCATCAGACTGAGTGTATCATCGTGGGGTGCTCCAGTATTATTTGTGAAGAAGAAGGATGGGTCTATGCGGATGTGTATTGATTACCGCTAGTTGAACAAGGTTACCAATAAGAACAAGTATCCCTTGCCGCGCATCGATGATTTTCTTTACTAGTTGCAGGGTGCTCATGTGTTTTCTAAGATTTATTTGCGATCAGGGTATCATCAGTTGAGGATTCGGGCTTCAGATATTCCGAAGACTGATTTTCGTACGAGATATGGCCATTATGAGTTCCTCGTGATGTCCTTTGGCTTGACTAATACCCCAAAAACATTCATGAACTTGATAAATATGGTGATCAGTCCGTATATTGATTCTCTTGTCATTGTCTTCATTGATGACATTTTGATTTACTCACGTAGCCTGGGGGAGCACGAGCAACATTTGAGAGTTATGCTCCAAACCTTGCGAGAACATAAGCTATATGCTAAATTCTCCAAATATGAGTTTTGGTTGGATTCCATGGCATTTTTGGGGCATGTGGTATCCGGAGAGGGTATCAAGGTTGATCCTCAGAAGATCGAGGCAGTTCAGAGTTGGTCGCGTCCTACTTCAGTTACAGAGATCAGGAGCTTTTTGGGCCTAGCAGGCTATTATCGCCGATTTGTGGAGGGTTTCTCTTCTATTGCAGCTCCATTGACTAGATTGACTTAGAAGAATGCCCCGTTTTGATGGTCTGACGAGTGTGAGGCGATCTTTCAGAAGCTCAAGACAACATTGACCTCAACGCCAGTTCTAGTATTGCCTTCCGGTTCTGGGATGTACACGGTATATTGTGATGCTTCACGCGTTGGCTTGGGGTGTGTATTGATTCAGGAGGGGCGAGTTATCACTTATGCTTCGCGCCAGCTGAAGGTTCATGAGAAGAATTACCTTGTGCACGATTTGGAGTTGGCGGCGATTGTTCACGCTCTTAAGATTTGGAGGCACTATTTGTATAGGGTGTCCTGTGAGGTTTATACAGACCACCGTAGCTTGCAGCACTTGTTCAAGCAGAAGGATCTTAATTTGAGGCAGCGCAGATGGCTTGAGTTGTTGATGGATTATGATATCACCATTCTTTATCACCCGGGCAAGGCAAATGTGGTGGCAGATGCTTTGAGCAGAAAGACTGAGAGTATGGGTAGCTTGGCTTATATTGCAGCAGAGGAGAGACCTCTAGCCTTGGACATTCAGTCCTTGGCCAATCTCCTGGTGAGATTAGATCTTTCAGAGCCTCGTCCAGTTTTGGCACATGTGGTTTCTCAGTCTACATTATTGGGAGAGATTAAGGCCCGACAGTTCTATGATCCGTGCTTAGCAGAGCTTTGGGAGATAGTGGTTCAGGGTAGGGCCAAAGAGGTTACTATTGGTGAGGATGGTGTTCTGAGACTTCAGGGCCGCTTATGTGTTCCTAATGTTGATGGCCTGAGGGAGAGGATTCTAGAGGAGGCCCACAGTTCTCAGTATTCTATTCATTCTGGTGCTACGAAGATGTATCGTGACTTAAAGCAGCATTTCTGGTAGAGGCGGATGAAGAAGGACATTGTGGGGTATGTGGCTAGGTGTCTTAATTACCAGCAAGTGAAGTATGAGCACCAGACGCCAGGAGGATTACTTCAGCAGATGCCCATTCATGAGTGAAAGTTGGAGCGCATCGCTATGGACTTCGTGGTTGGGTTGCCTCGGACTTTGCGAAAGGTGGACGCGGTTTGGGTCATTGTGGATAGATTGACCAAATCGGCGCATTTCATTCCAGTGGCTACTACTTATACTTCTGAGAGGTTAGCCCAGATCTACATTCGGGAGATAGTCCAGTTGCATGGTGTGCCGGTGTCCATTATATCATATCAAGGTCCTCAGTTCACCTCGCACTTCTGGAGAGCGTTTCATAGTGAGATGGGCACCCAGATAGAACTCAGCACAACATTTCACCCTCAGACTAATGGTCAGTCAGAGTGTACAGTTCAGATATTGGAGGACATGCTTAGGGCATGTGTGATTGACTTCGGAGGTCAGTGGGACCAGTTCTTGCCTTTGGCCGTGTTTTCTTACAATAATAGTTATCAGTCCAGCATTGAGATGGCACCATTTGAAGCTTTATATGGTCGGCAATGTCGTTCTCCTTTCAGGTGGTTCGAGCCTAGCGAGGCTAACTTATATGGCACCGACCTTGTGAGGGATGCCTTGGAGAAAGTGAAGTTGATTCAGGAGAGGCTCTGTATAGCACAGTCCAGACAAAAGAGTTATGGGGATCAGAGGGCGCGTGATGTATCATTTATGGAGGGAGATAGGGTCTTGTTGAAAGTCTCGCCTATGAAGGGTATTATGAGGTTTGGGAAGAAGGTCAAGCTGAGCCCGAGATTCATAGGTCCATTCGAGGTGTTGAGGCGAGCTGGGGAGGCTGCTTATGAGCTGGCCTTGCCTCCCAGTTTATCAGGAGTTCACCAAGTTTTTCATGTATCCATGCTCCGGAGGTACCACGCCGACTTCTCTCACGTGGTTGATTTCATCACTATTCAGTTGGATGAGAGGTTGGGCTACGAAGAGGAGCCAGTTTCTATTATTGATAGACATGACTGCCAGTTGAGGTCCAAGAGGGTTTCTGCAGTAAAGGTCCAGTGGAAGGGCCAACCAGTTGAGGAGGCGACGTGGGAGTCCGAGGAGGACATGCGGAGCAGATATCCACACTTATTCAGCACTTTATGTATGATTCTAGACCCGTTCGAGGACGAACGTTTGTTTAAGATGTGGAGAATATAATGACCCGACCGGTCGTTTTGCGTTATCGGACCCCGTTCCCCTAAATGAAACTTCCCATAGCGGCTTTTTATGATTTATGACTTGCGGGGACTGGTGTTCCGCGATTTGGAGGTGTTTAGAGTGCTATAGGAACAATTGGTTCCTTAAGGTTGGCCTTTAAGGCCAAGTTTGACTTCGGTCAACATTTTGGGTAAACGAACTCAGAATCGAGTTTCGCCAGTTCCGGTAGCTTCGTGTGATGATTTTGGACCTGGGCGTATGTTCGGAATGGGTTTCTGATGATCCGGGGGCATTTTGGCGCCCAATATTGAACTAAGAAGTTCCTTAAGTTCCTATTTTGGTTTGGGACGTGTTTTGGTGTTATCGAGGTCCGTACGAAATTTTGAGACCGGGAATAGTTCCTTTATGTTAATTATGACTTGCCTGCAAAATTTGGTGTCATTCCGAGTTGTATAGGTCGGTTTGGCGCGTGATTAGCGAAGTCTAGAAAACTTAAAGTTCCTAAGTTTGGTTCTTAGGGTTTGGAGGTGTGATTTTGAGTTTTAGCATTGTTTTGGGTGATCCTAAGGCTCGAACGAGTCCGTATTATGATTTGGGACTCGTTGGTATATTTGGACTAGGGCTCGGGTGGGCCCAGGAGCCTCCCGAGCACCTAACGGGGCTAAAAACTAGCTAAAATAGCTGCTGGTGCACCTGTTCTGGTGTGACCGCAGGTGCTGTTGCCCAGTTGCAGGTGGGGGACCGCTCCTGCGGTCCCCAGCATCGCAGGTGCGACCCCTAGTGGTCTGGCCATTTATCGCAGGTGCGGACAAAATTCCGTAGGAGCGGAGCCGCAGGTACGGTCTCCACTCCGCAGGTGCGGGCCCAGGCTCCCCAGTCCATTTCCGCAGGTGCGAGATTTTTCTCGCAGGTGCGAGACCGCAGGTGCGAAAACACTATCCAGACAATGTATATTTATACACGGATTTTAAACACATTTTCTCATTTCCTTCTTCTTCCTTGGGCGATTTCCACCATTGTTGAGAGGCTAACGACCTAGTCTTCTAAAGTAAGTAAACTCTACTAAAAAATTAGCTTCATGCATGGATTTCTAGCTTAATTAACTACCTAAATTAGTGAAAAATCAAGAATTGGGTAGTAACCTAGAGCTTGCGATAATTTGAGAATTTACCCGTGAATTTGCTATGAAATCAAGTAAGAATCGTATATTAATGATCCTTAGGCTTTGGGTGAGTGTTCCCTTCGAGAATTATTGGAATACGAGTGTGCAGGACTGGGGTTGGGTTTTGGAAATTCTTCAAGAATGTGGATTATTGAATAAATAGGATAATTTCCCTACTTTGAGCATGCATTAATGTCATTATACCGTGTTTGGATAGTTGCGAGTCCTCGGTGTAGAGTTCGGATATTCGGGCGCATCCTTGGTCCGAGGGGTAGAGGCGACACGAGGTGAGTCTCCTTTCTAGCCTTGTAAGAGGGAATTGTCCCCATAGGAGTTATATATACTGAGTGTAATTATTTTGGGGGCTACTTGCGTACAACCTGATGAGAGTCCATACGTAGCGATTATTATATCATGTCGGGTAGCTTTATGGCTCACGAGCATGTCATTACGTGCCTTATGGGTATCTTTAGCCAAACTTTGAGTTTTTTTATCATCTTTGAAACAATATGCTTATTATCTTTGAACTAGTATGCAAATGGTAGAGAGTTGCCTCTTAAATTCCGGTGAGTAGATCTTTGTTACAAGTATAGCCTCTACTAAGCTTATTGATAAATCCTGTTTATATATATATATATATATATATATATATATATATATATATATATATATATATATATATATATATATATATATGTTAATTATATATATGATTCGGCTCTCGAGTCGCAGGTATGATTCGCGATCGAGGGGAGCTTTATGTAAATTATATATATGAGTCAGCACTCGAGTCGCAGGTATGATTCACGATGAGTCAGCACTCGAGTCGCAGGTATGATTCGCGATTGAGGGAAGCTTTATGTTAATTATATATATGAGTCAATATCTAGATATTTCCTCATGACTCCAGCCAGTTATTCTACCCTTGTGTGCGCTTGAGTATATAAAATATATTAAAAATGGATAGTATTTTAAGTAATTTGAGACAATTCTTAATTATGCGGGTAATTGATTAATTACTAGATAACAAGACATTACCTAATTAATCAGGGATATAATTCATAAGGACTAAAGTGACATGATGTGGCAGCCCCCAACTCAAAGTAAGTGACTAACAATCTTGGTTGAAAGGTGGCAACATTAAGTGATATATATGATACTTACGTGTAAATATTTGGTAACATTTGTCTTAATTGGACTCAAAACCAACAATGACTTAAAATGACTTCATTTGGCTTCATCTAAATCATATAACATTTTCCTAATTCAAACTCTCAAACCAGACGTATCCAGCGAAGCTTTCAACAAATTCATTCTAAACATTACAATCAGATATGAGAGTTCAATGCAATTCCATAACAATTTCAATTTCCCACAAAAAAAAATGTGTGTTCTTGCAACAAAAAGGAATCTAAAGAGAATAATTTGCAATATTTTGCGGTTCTAAAGAAGTACGGTGCAACCTTTTTTAAAAATATCATACAAATTTTTATCTACTCCAGGTATGTTAAGGCTATCCCTTCTTTCTTTTGGCATGATTCAAATTATACGGAAGAAACAAGTAAACTCATTGTTTCCATAAATTACTCTATTCATAGAAATACTAGGGGTGTCTATATTCTTGATTCCCCATGTGAATTATTATTATCTTCTGTACATGGGTCTCGAAAATACGTATGTTGGTAAATGTTATTTCATGATATTAATCAGAGGCATAGTGGCCTTATGACGTACCGAGAAATTTTATTGACGCATTTCATATGCATTTCATGCATTTACATATGCACATTGACGCATGACCAGATGTCTTTATATACGCGTATATATGTAAATATATGTATATAGGATATGGGAAAAGGTTACAACGTTATATACGCACCACCACCTGATCAGTTGGTATATATTGATGATGTTGCCCACAATGGCTGGAATATGATTCAAACGGTGTTACATATGCATATATATGTATGTATATTCAAACGGTGTTATATACGCGTATATATGTATGTATATATATGTATATGAGATATGGGAAAGGTTACGGCATTATATACGCACCACCACCTGATCAGCTGGTATACGAAGATGATTTTGCCCACAGTGGCTGATATTACATGATGGGATGCCCTCAGAGGCTGATGATGTTATGAAACATGTACCTATGCACGACATGACATTCATATGCATATGCATGACACTAAAAGTAATTTATGATTTACAAAGCTATTCATGCTTACAGGTTGAGTCATGTGCTCTATATTTCTTCCATGTCTCTTATGTACTTATTTATGTGCCTTACATACTCGGTACATTATTCGTACTGACGTCCCTTTTGCCTGGGGACACTGTATTTTAGCCCGCAGGTCCCGATAGTCAGGTCGAAAGCCCTCCAAGTAGGCGATCAGCTCAGCGGAAGATGTTGGTGCGCTCCATTTGCTTCGGAGTCGCTTGTTTGGTTAGTATAATTTAGACGGGTATTATTTGTTATGACATTTATGTACTCTTAGAGGCTTGTAGACATATGTTGTATACGTGAAAGATTATACGGCCTTGTCGGCCTATGTTTTGAGTTTATAAATGATTATGTTGGCCTATTAGGCCCGTGTGTCACGCGTATTTGATGATGTAATAAGAATGATACGTTACGTTGGTTTCGGTAGAGTAAGGTACCGGGTGCCCGTCACGGCCCATCGGTTTGGGTCGTGACAGATTTCCATTGATATTGACTTGACAGATATTTGGGGGAAAAGGGAAAGTGTACATTGTTGCTTATTTTCAGTACTTACCTGGTTTTCTGTATTTGATAGATATCTGCTGTTTACTGTCTCACAATGTCTACTGCATTCCGTATATCTTGTTTACATTATTACTGTTGGACCTTAGTTAGTGTCATGTCGACCTCTCGTCACTACCTCTTCGAGGTTAGGCGGGATACTCACTGGGTACATATATATTATGTACTCATGTTGCACTTCTGTACTTAATTGTACAGGTTCTGAGGCTGGTGTTTTTGGTTATCCGACCGGAGCTTGACTTATCTTCCGAACCGGACTACACGGTGAGCTGCACCCTCTGACGTTTCTCAGTAGTGCTATAGAGTTATCTTTTGTCTATTCCTCTCAGACATCAGTACAGTCTTGTATTATCTTTTCTATATTCTACTAGTTCGCGTGTTGACTTGTGACACTAGTTCCTGGAACACACATAGTAGACTCTTATTTTGGGACTGTATATATATATATATTGGATCACGATCATTTTTGGCTGTATGTATTGAAATTGGAAAATGTTTCCGCTTTTATTTAAATGAGTTAAGTTTAAAACTTTGGGAAATATGTGAGATTTGTATTTTAATAAGGAAAACCCCACTAGTAAACAATTGTTGGCTTGCCTGACTCTGGTGTTGAGCGTCATCACGACCCGTGTGGGATTTTGGGTGGTGACAAAATGCTTCTGCTGGTATAACCTTAATGTCTTTACATGGAACTCTGTCACCTTTTTCGGCAAGAATAAAGTCTATTATGTTGTTGTTACTTCCACTCTTGAATGTTATCAAGCAGGACTCCCTTTTTTTATTTTTTAAAAAAGTACTATTTTTAAGCCAAAACTAAATCACAAACTAAGGTGAACTCTAGAAACGCATTTCCTTCTTCATTCTTCGGACTATAACCATCTTCCATGTACTCGGATGGAAATGTCACTGTGTCTTCCCACAAGTCCATTCAGATCCCTCCCAATAAAGATCAATTGGTCATTTGGAATCCTATTGGAACAAAATATCCATATATAGCCAAATATAATTTTGGTTTCCTTACCTAATCCTATTCATATTCCTGCGGCAAGCACTTATGATGTTAATTGTCACCTTTCACCACACTAGTCCTAACAAGATACTGCTATCACCACTTCAGTTTACCTCTACTACTTACCTACAAGTCTTGGTTCTAAATGATTACTATCTCGTTGCAATTTATCTATCCCACAATGCCACAATTTATAACTTGTATTGCCAATCAGAATCTCTCCAACCTTTTCCAAGTCTAATTAGTCTCTTGTAGACACATTATCCTTAGTTCAATGCATTTGAAAATAACATTACTAATTTCATCAGATTTTTAATTGTTAAGATGCTAATTTTGATTCATATTTGTGTGGAAAAAAATAGGAGCACAGACTAATCTGTTACTATCTTTGTTGATTTTATCAAGTCACATAGTGATGATGAGACCTCATAATTAAGAGAGGATACTTTCATACATATCTAACATTTAGTTTAATAGTGGGGAATAAAGGCAAACCTCCAATAACGGTGGATTTATATAAATATGTCTCATATTTCTTTGCTAGGATAAAAAAAACATAACCCCGAGTCTACATCCAGAAGGCTTTTTTTATATTTTTTTTATTGTGATGTCTGGGCCAGCTTGTTGACCCCTCGATGATTGCACAGGATACCTGCACCTCTGGTACATATAAAATCTAGCGCAAGCTTCATACTGACTTCTTACGACTCATCTCTATGGCATGATCCGGAAACAAAAGAAGGGTAACATTTCCTAAATGCCTTATAGCCTCTCAATTATAAATGTGGCGTGCAACATACCCATAAGTGAGACTCTACTAGGCACGACTTTGTAGACTCCCTAGGACACGACCCGCTCTGATACCACTTTTGTCACGACCCAAACCGATGGGCCGCGACGGGCACCCGATACCTTACTCGACCGAGTACCAACGTAACGTATCTTTCTTATTACATTATCATATACACGTGACATACGGGCCTAATAGGCCAACATAATCATTTACAAACTCAAAACATAGGCCGACAAGGCTGTACAATTTTTCACGTATACGACATATGTCTACAAGCCTCTAAGACTACATAAATGTCATAAAGGTCGGGATAGAGTCTCTCCATACCAAACAATACTCGTCTAAATCATACTAACCAAACAAGCGACTCCGAAGAAATGGAGCGCACCAACATCTTCCGCTGAGCTGATAGCCTACTTAGAGGGCTCTCGACCTGTCTACCGAGACCTGCGGGCATGAAACACAGCATCCCCAGGCAAAAAGGGACGTCGGTACGAATAATGTACCGAGTATGTAAGGCACATAAATAAGTACATAAAAGACATAGAAGAAATATAGAGCACATGACTCAACCTGTAAGCCTGGATAACTTTGTAAATCATAAATTACTTCTAGCGTCATGCATATGCATATGAATGTCATGTCGTGCATCGGTACATGTTTCATAACACTGTCAGCCTCTGAGAGCATCCCATCATATCATATCGGCCACTGTGGGCAAAATCATCTTCGTATACCAGCTGATCAGGTGGTGGTGCGTATATAACGCCATAACCTTTTTCATATCCCATATAGATATATATACATACATATATACGCGTATATAACACCGTTTGAATATACATACATATATACGCTTATATAATGCCATTTAAATCATATTTTAGCAACTGTGGGCAACATCATCATCATATACTAGCTGATCAGGTGGTGGTAACATCGTAACCTTTTCCCATATCCCATATACATATATTTACATATATACGCGTATATAATGCCATCTGGTCATGGGTCAATGCACATGTATGAAATGCATGAAAAGTACGTAATAATCTCAATATTCCTTGCGGATAAACTTTTCCAACTGCGTGTTATTCTGAGACCCATGAACAGAAAATAATAATAATTCACATGGGGAATCAAGAATATAGACGCCCCTAGTATTTCTATGAATAGAGTAATTTATGAAAACCATGAGTTTGCTCGTTTCTTCCTTATAATTTGGACCATGCCAATAGAAAAAAGGGATAGCCTTAATATAACTAAGTCGATTCTCTCGAGAATGATTACACCGTACTCCCGTTTATTGAAGCACAAAATTGGAATTATGGTAAAGTCAGTTCACACTCAATCTAGGAAACTTCATTTTCAATATGTTATATCCTCCTGATTTGGCTTGCGCTCTTCAGTAGCCATCTTCTACAAAAAGTGCATCTTATGCACCAAAAATGGGATTTGCACAGATGTATACTTTCTTAAAAAGACATAACTTAATGAAATGATTTAGATGAACTGAGATGTGAAAGCTTCTTACATGATTAGTGACACATTATGCTCGGCCACAAAACTATAGATATTCAAGATAAACAGGTCGATCTCTCCATACCAATTTGCAAAACAAAATGTCTACACAGAGTTTTCTTAAACATGGTCATCAATTTCTTTGAAAGAAACAGTAAAAGGATTCCCTACTAAAATTTCATTAAAGTAATTCTTGAGATACATGTATACAATCTACACTACAGGATCAGTTATATGGTACTTCACATAAAAACAATTTCCTAGAAATGAGGTGTCTTGCCATTATCATTTAGTTTGCCACCTTTCCATTCCATTGTAAGTCATGAATATGGACTAGGCCTTGCTGCTACGTGAGGGTGGGTGGGGAAATTTTAATATTATTCTATAATCAATTAATTAATTAGGTAATATTCCGCTATCCGGTAATTAATCAATTACCCGCATAATTAAGAATTATCTCAAATTACTTAAAATTCTACTTCTTTTTAATACACTTTATACACTTTACTGTCATAGCCATGTGGCATCATATAAAATCAATACATATACTATTATTTCGTTAAAACATCTGTGTAAAAATACATAAATTTTCTCAATTTTTAATTTTCCTAATATCATATAAAGAGTACAAATTTCGGTACACTTAATTCTTAAAATGATAAAAAGGGTAACCTTCTTTCCTTGTGAAAAAAAATAATTCATATCTTTAGTTAAAGAAAATCTCACAAACTTATCTCATATTATGTGTACGATTTGAAATATATTCGAAAGTAATAATATTAATAACTATATAAAATCATATTTATTATTTTAAACTTGCGGGGTGTAACAGTATCCTCTATTTGAGGACTTCGTGTTCACGGTTCAGTCGTAGACGGTATTATTTGCCTATATCTGTTTTCATTGTCTACTTACCATGTTTCATAGTTTTCTACTTTATTATGTTTGATTTATTGGACCACTAGTAAGTGTCAATGTCGACCCATTGTCACTACTTCTTCGGGGTTAGGCTAGATACTTACTAGGTACGTATTGATTTACGTACTCATGCTACACTCCTGCACTTAATGTGCAGGACTTGACAAGTTCATTTGGTGGTCATTTTGGCGCATAGGCCCAAATGCTGAGAGAACTTTATGGTGAGCTGCTTTCTATGCTACGCACCGAAACACACTGAGTCTCCATCATAATTTAATACTTTATCCTGTCTATCTTGTATTTCAGACTGATGTTCATGCTCATACACTTGTGACACCGGGTTTTGGGGTGTCCCAGAATTTGTTTATGATTTTCCTTACCATTGAGACACTTTTACTTTATATTTTACTTAAATCATACGTATCTATGATTTTTGATGCATCGATCTCTCTATCTAATAATATTCGTGATTTCAAAAATAATAAAATGAACAATTAAGTTGGTAGTTCACAGTTGGCTTGCCTAATGGCGACGTTGGGTGCCATCACGACCTATAGTTGGTTTTGAGTCGTGACACTTCTCTTAAGAGAAAATTGCTTTAAAAACGTTAAGGATAATTTTAGTAATGAGGATACATTAAGGATGTACTTAAACGTTAAGAGTTGTTTTATTGACGACAAGCTATGCATGGATTAGTAATACAAGGATTATAATATAATAATGCAGAGATCATAATGAAGAGACTAATAATGCAGGAATTATAATAATGTAGGGATAAAAATTCAAGAGCTAAGAAGAATAAATAAGAGACTATTTGGCCAAGCTGGGAAAACCTATTTATTTTAAAAAGTATTTTTTTAAAAAAGTGCTTTTGAAATTTTTTTTTTTTTTTTGATCAATTCATTTAAGATGTACTTTTGTAATATTCTGTAAACAAATTGTGTTTGGCCAATCTTTCTAAAAAGTGCTTTTGAGTGGAAAATTACCAAAAAGGATAGTACCATGGTCTTATAATTACTTTAAAGAGAAAAATGAACTTAAATATATTTATTGTAAGAGACTTTTATTATTTTTATTTTATTTAAGTAAAATATAAAACAGAAAGTAAACATACATATTAAATTTAAATCAATATAACATATACAGTTATACCAAATCATATAATATAATCTTGTATAGTTACTTATTGTCATCTTTCAGTATAAATTAGAAGTCTATTCCACAAATTACTACATGGTGGTAGGCTATATCTCGTGTTTCAGTCACTTATTGCACTCTAATTTACTTGTAACGACCCGACTGATCTTTTTAAGCTCTAGTGCGTCGTTCAGCGGTTTGAAGCCGTGAGCAGCTTCGTTTCAGGTATTAATACCCGTGAGCATGGTCGGAATTGAATTTCGGGAAGTTTAGAGTTAATTTGGAAAGAAAATTCTCAATTCAGAAGGCTTAAGTTGGAAGAATCAACTAAGATTGGAATTTTGAGTAAACGACCTCCGAATCAAGATTTAAAGGTTCCTGCAGGTTTTTATGATGATTTCGGACTTGGAATATGTCCGGAGCGGGCTTTGGATAACCCAGGAGCGTTTCGGTGCATATTGTGGAAGTCAGCATTTTAGAAGAAATTTCCTAAGTTTGGCTTGAAGAGCATTTTAGTGATATTGATGTCCGTTTGGGATTCCGAGCCTGGGGATAGCTCCGTATGGTGATTTGGGAGTTGGGAGCGCGATCAAAAGTGAATTTGGATGTCCGTAGGTCATTTAGCTAAAAATAGAAATTTGAAGATTTTTGAGAAATCCGACTGGAAGTGGAAATTTTGATATCGGGGTCGGAATGCGATTCCGGAAGTTGGAGCAGGTCCGTAATGTCAAATATCACTTGTGTGCAAAATTTGAGGTCAATCGGGCGTGATTTGATAGGTTTCGGTATCAAATGTGGAAGTTTGAAAGTTCTAAGTTCATTAAGCTTGAATCGGGTTGCTATTCGTGATTTCGATGTTGTTTGATGTGATTTCAAGGCTCGACTAAGTTCGAATGAGGTATTGGGGCTGGTTGGTAGTTTTGTTTGAGGTCCCAGGGGCCTCGGGCGTGTTTTGGATGCTCAACGGGTCGATTCTTGCCTTGTGAGGATTGCCGGTTTTCTGGTGTGAGTGCAATAGGTTTTTACTCTATGCGATTGCGTGAGTGGCTATGCGATCGGAGAGAAAGATTTGGAGGTTACATGGATTTGGCCTATGCGATCGCGTGGCAGTGTATTTCCACCAAGCATCACTAGGTAAGTAATTTCTTCATTTTTTAAGATTAATACAAGGATTATACATGAATTAGACATGGAAATTAGTAGGAAAATATGGATTTTGGAGGAAAGACCTAAAAATTTGTATTTTGGATTTCTACCACGGATTGAGCATGAATATTGGAGTAAATTGTATATTTGAGTTAGTAACGCTATGGGTAGGGTATTTCATTGAGAAATTTCGGAATCCGGACACGTGGGCTTGAGGGAATTTTGGTCAATTCACTGAGCGGATTTGGGAAATTATATAATTTGAATTTTTGCAAATATTAGAGTATATTTACATTGCTTTGCCCGTTATTTGGTTATTTTGGGGCGTTGTGCATCCATTGGAGTCGTCGGAAGGGCTTGCAAGCCGGTTATGGGATTAAGGAGCGAGGTAAGTCTCCTTTCTAACTTTGTGAGGGGAAATTATCCCCCTAGGTGAGATAATTAAGTATGTGCTATTATCTTCGGGGACTACGTACGCACGAGGTGTCGAGAGTCCGTGCGAAGCTACTATTATGCCATGTCTCGTGTTCCTTTAAGAAGAATTTTACCACTTTCCTAAGAAAATGCTTTCTTGATAAAAATGTGGACTTATTGTGAATATGTGTATCTACGGGTGCCTAAGTCACATGTATGATTCGTGAGCAGGATAACCCTGTATTGATGTATAACCGCGTCGCATGATCGATTCACGAGCGGGGCAGATAGATGCATCTATGGTTCGAGCCGTTCGACCCTTGGTAGTGCACAATTTATTATTGTTGGTCCGCGCCGTTCGACCCTCGGTATTTCTTGCGCATGATATTTACTGCGTATTTTCTGTGATTTTGCCTGATTACTGGCCTGAAATTTTAAGTTGTCAACTAAATGATAGAGATATAAAGTTATTAAAGATTTTTGGAAGAAGTTGTTCCTTTCGGTTGATTATTTGTTATTTGATCAAACCACCAATGTTGATTAATTGATATTAATATGATGAAGATTTAAAGTGTTAAATGTGGAAAGAGTGGATTTTATTTATTCCTGATTTTAATAAATTGCCTATGATAATCATGCTTAGCGTCATACTTGAATATACTAAATTGACCTTTAGCAAATGTCTAATTTGACTTCTCGCCACTACCTCTCTGAGGTTAGGCGTGCGACTTACTGAGTACACGTTATTTTTGTACTCATTCTACACTTGCTGTGCATTTTTATTGCACATGTGCCTTCATAGCGATGTGGCGTATTTGGAGACTTAGGCGAGCTGCATCATCCGAAGGCAATCCGTAGCTGACGGAGTCTCTCTCATACTGTATTACATTATTTTAATTTCCTGGTCCACTTGTATTTCAGACAAGCTTTGTAGAAATTGCTCATGCACTTGTGACACCGGGTTCTGGGATGTGTTGGGATATATTTGCTAAAATAGGACTATTTAAACCATTGTATTTACTTAACGGATTTTATGTAATTACTATGTAATAAAGTGAAAGGTAATATTTTTCATATATGCTAAAACATGAAATTATTTCAATTAATTAATGATTGGCTTGCCTGAAAATGATGTCCGACGCCATCACGAGCTTATTGATTTTGGGTCGTGACATTACTTGTCATAACACCAGTTCGCCCTCCATGAACATGTCGTGACGGCAACTAGTCCCTATGACTAGGTAATCCTAACAATGCGGAATGACAACATAATTGCGGAAATAAGTAAATAAAAGAAAGCTGAACACTCTAAGAGAAAGACTGTATATAAACGCCACTTGGCATATACAATCTCAAAAAAATAAGGTAATCTACAACATCACCCCAAAATCCGGAAACTCACGGGATCCACAGGCTAACAGAATCTAATACATTGCTCTAACTCTAGAATATCTATACAACTGTAAGGAAGGATAAACTTTTCAAGAAAAGCTGGAATAAGATAGAGACTCCTGGTCTGCGGACGCGGCAGATGTACCTCGAAGTCTTTGTTGTATCTCTCAACCTCGGGGATAGTTCGCCTGAGTGGAGATACCTGGATCTGCACATGAAAACATGCGCAGAAAAGGGCATGAATACACCACAGCGGTACTCAGTAAGTGCCAAGCCTAACCTCGGTCGGGTAGTGACGAGGAAGGTCAGTTCCCTACTGAGCTCAAACAATATAATAGGAATTTACAGTATGAAAACAGGCGGTAATAATGAGTACAACAGTGAAATAAGACAGGTCAAACAAGGCAATAACTAAACACAAGAATAGAGTAAACCCGGAATATGTACAACATAATAACAATGGTAACAATGAGGATCCCCTAGGATAGCGTCCTGTAGTGCTTTTCTCAACTGTCCGGTGGATCTCCCGGGATACCGTCCCGTAGTCCATCATATGTATATCCGAAGGATATCCCGGGATACCATCCCGTAATCCATCATATGTATATCTGAAGGATCTCCCGGGATACCGTCCCGTAGTCCATCATATGTATATCCGAACGATCTCCCGGGATATCGTTCCGTAGTCCATCATATGTATATCCGAAGGATCTCCCGGGATAACGTCCCGTAGTCCATCATATGTATATCCGAAGGATCTCCCGGGATAACGTCCCGTAGTCCATCATATGTATATAAGCAGGGGGATCTTCCGAGATACCGTCCCGTAGTCCCAAAATAAATGTGCAGGGGGATCTCCCGGGATACCGTCCCGTAGTCCCAAAGTAATTAAGCAGGAGGATCTCCCGGGATACCGTCCCGTAGTCCCAAAATAAATGTGCAGGGCACAACAAGAGGACATTTAGAATTAGGGTGCAAAAATACAAGGCAACAATTAAATTCTAGCCTAACATGTTTCACGTAGTATAATTAAGGCAATCTAAGCAAACAGGCAATTTAGGGCAGCTAGGCATGCCTTTCTAAGCTAACATAGACTATGATTGCAAGTAGACTAAAATAGGTAAGAAAGGAACTCAGTCTAAATATTTAAAGTAAAATCGGATTTTCAACAACTAGCACAAGTACAGGCTCGTCACCTCACGTACAAGGCATTCAATTACCAAACATCACATCCTAAGGGGAAATGTCCCCCACACAAAGTTAGACAAGCCAGTTACCTCGAACCGGCTCAAAATCAACTTGAAACCACACGTTTGCCACGAGTATCCGACTCCAAATGGCCCAAATCTATACAATTTAATTACATATCGTAAATAACATCTCATGCAACTGATCATACTGTTTAATTCAAGCTAAGGTGCGAAATTATGTAAAATGACCAAAATGCCCCTCGGGCCCACGACTCGGAATCGGGTAAAAGTTATATTTTTCGGACACCTATTCACTCACGAACTCATTTAACCAGAAACAATTGAAATCCGATGCAAAAAACCCCACAATTTCCGGAAATTTCGGATTGGGAAAGTCTCATCCCTTCCTATGATTTTCCCCCATTTTTTGATAATTAAACTAAAGAAAACAACAGGAAATAATGGTCTAACAATGGATTAGGATTAGAAAACGTTACCTAAGATCCTTGTCTTCAAAACCCACTGAAAATCGCCACTTCTTGAGCTCTTACCCGATTTTTAGAATAATGAGATGAACTCTCGGATTTTTGGAATAAAACACACAGGAAATCCGCATCTGCGGATCCGATCACCGCACCTGCGAAAAAAGCATCACAGGTGCGGAAGTCACTTAAAATGCACTGGGGCCGCATCTGCGGTCGTTTGGTCGCTCCTGCGGTCCTGCATCTGCAGAACCTAGGTCGCACCTGCGGCCACTGGCCCAAGACTCCCCTATCGCACCTGCGATCAAGGTCACCGTGCCTGCGAGGCCCGCACCTACAGAAAAACCTTCGCAGGTGGGAAGACACCAGAAGAGCCTGGTTCAGCAGCAATAATATCCCAAACTTCACTCGTTAAGCATCCGAAACAACCCCGAGGCCCCCGGGACCTCTACCAAAACCACCAACCAACACTAACACCTCATTTGAACTCGGTCGAGCCTTAAAAACACGTCTTGTAACATCAAAAACATCGATTATGCATAGGTTCAAGCCTAGAAACTTAAGAAAATTCCGAATTCACATCCGACGCCAAAACGCATCTGAACTTATCCGAATGACCTCAAATTTTGTACACACATCCCAAATGACATGACGGAACTACTGCAACTTCCGAAATTCCATTCCGACCCTCGGATCAAAAATTCACTATCGGACCGGAAACTCCAAAAAATTTCAAACTTTGGCATTTCAAGCCTAAATGAACTACGACCTTCCAAAATACATTCCGAACACGCTCCCAACCCCCAAATCAACTAACGGAGCTAACAGAACCATCAGATTTCCATTTCGAGGCCATCTTCACACTGCTCCGACTACGGGAAACTTTCCAACACTTAAGCTCTCCTTTAGGGACTAAATGTCCCAAAACTCTCCGAAACTCAAACCGAACGTCCCGGCAATTCAAATAAGCAGAAATAGAGTTGGGGAAAATAGTTAACAGGGGATCGAGGCGTAAATTCTTAAGATGACCGATCGGGTCGTCACATCCTCCTACACTTAAAAATTCGTTCATCCTCGAACGAGCATAAAGACATACCTGAAGAAGAGAAAAGGTGAGGGTAACTGCTGCGCATATCCTGCTCGATCTCCCAGGTCGCCTCCTCGGCCGGCTGACCCCACCACTGAACCTTTACTGAAGCAATGTTCTTCCACCTGAGCTTTCTGACCTGCCTGTCTAATATAGCTACAGGCTCCTCAACATATGATAAATCCTTGTCCAAATGGACTGAGCTGAAATCCAAGACATGGGACGGGTCACCGTGATACCTCCGGAGCATCGAAACATGAAATACCGGATGAACTCCTGCCAAGCTGGGAGGTAAGGCAAGCTCATAAGAAACCTCCCCAACACGCCTCAGTATCTCAAAAGGTTCAATAAACCTCAGACTCAACTTCCCTTTCTTCCCAAATCTCATTACGCCCTTCATAGGTGAAACCCAAAGCAGAACCTGCTCTCCGACCATATATGAAACATCACGAACCTTTCGGTCCGCGTAACTCTTCTGTCTGGACTGGGCTGGGCTGTACGGAGTCTATCCTGAATCACTTTGTCCTTCTCTAATGCATCCTGAACCAACTCTGTGCCCAATAGCCTGGCCTCACCCGACTCGAACCAACCCATCAGAGATCTACACCTCCTACCATATAAAGCCTCATACGGTGCCATCTGAATGCTGGATTGATAACTGTTGTTGTAAGAAAACTCTGCCAATGGCAAGAACTGGTCCCAAGACCCTCCATAATCAATCACACAGGCATGAAGCATATCCTCAAGAATCTGAATAGTGCGCTCAGACTGTCCATCTGTCTGGGGGTGAAATGTTGTGCTCAACTCCACCCTGGTGCCTAACTCCTGCTGAACGGCTCTCCAGAACTGTGAAGTGAACTGAGTACCTCTGTTTGAAATAATAGAAACTGGAATACCATGCAGATGAACGATCTCCTGAATATATATCTCTGCCAATCGCTCTGATGAATAAGTAGTCAGTACCGGAATGAAATGGGCTGATTTGGTCAGCCGAACCACAATCACCCAAATAGCATCATGCTTCCTCAAAGTCCGAGGAAGTCCAACCACAAAGCCCATGGTGATCCGCTCCCACTTCCACTCTGGAAGCTCAATCTACTGAAGTAACCCTCCAGGTCTCTGATGCTCACATTTGACCTGCTGAAAGTTGAGGCACTTGGCTACAAACTCTGATATATCCTTCTTCATTCTTCGCCACCAATAGTGCTGCCTCAAATCTTGATACATCTTCGCAGTACCCGGATACGCGAACTATGGGCCTCTTCCAAAATAAACTCTCGAAGCCCATCAACATTGGGCACACAAATCCGGCCCTGCATCCTCAATACCCCGTCATCTCCAATGGTCACATCTCTGGAATCACCGTGCTGGACCGTGTTCATGAGGACAAGTAAATGAGGATTATCATACTGCCGCTCCCTGATACGATCGAATAAGGAAGACCGAGAAACCATACAAGCCAATACCCGGCAAGGCTCAGAAACATCTAGTCTCACGAACTGACTGGCTAAGGACTGAACATCTAAGGCTAGAGGCCTCTCAGCTGCAGGAAGGTATGCCAAACACCCCAAACTCTCCGCCCGACGACTCAAGGTGTCGGCCACTACATTGGACTTCCTCAGGTGGTATAGTATAGTGATGTCATAGTCCTTTAGCAACTCTAACCATCTACGCTTGCGAAAATTTAGATCCTTCTGCCTGAATATGTGCTGCAAACACCGGTGGTCAGTATAAATCTCACAAGGCACACCGTAAAAATAATGACGCCAGATCTTCTAGGCATGAACAATGGCAGCTAACTCAAGGTCATGGACAGGGTAATTCTTCTCATGTATCTTCAACTGTCTGGATGCATAGGCAATCACCCTACCGTCCTGCATCAACACCGCTCCAAGGCCAACTCACGAGGCATCATAATAAACTGTATAAGACCCTGAACCAGTAAGCAATATCAAGATTGGGGCTGTAGTCAAAGTTGTCTTGAGCTTCTGAAAGCTCGCCTCACACTCCTCTGTCCACTGAAATGGAGCACCCTTCTGGGTCAATCTAGTCATAGGGGTTGTAATCGATGAAAATCCCTCCACAAAACGGCGGTAGTAACCCGCCAAGCCAAGGAAACTGCGAATCTCTATAACTGAGGATGGCCTGGGCCAACTCTGCACGGCCTCTACCTTCTTCGGATCCACTTGAATGCCCTCACTCGATACACGTGGTCAAGAATACCACAAAACTCAACCAGAACTCACATTTTGAGAACTTTGCATACAACTTCTTCTCTCTCAAGGTCTGAAGCACTAACCTCAGGTGCTGCTCATAATCTTCCCAACTCCGGGAGTAAACAAGAATATCATCTATGAAAATAATGACGAACGAGTCGAGATATGTTCTGAACACACTGTGCATCAAATGCATAAATGCTGAGGGGGCATTAGTCAACCCGAAAGACATAACTAGAAACTCGTAATGGCCATACCGGGTCCTAAAAGCAGTCTTCAGGATATCCGGATCCAGAATCTTCAACTGATGGTAACCTGATCGCAAATAAATCTTAGAAAATATATGTGCGCCCTGAAGCTGGTCAAATAGATCATTAATACGAGGCAAGGGATAACGGTTCTTTACTGTAACCCTGCTCAACTGGCGATAATCAATACACATGCACATAGAACCATCTTTCTTTTTCACAAATAAGACAGGAGCACCCCAAGGTGAAACACTGGGTCGAATAAAACCCTTATCAAGCAATTCTTGTAACTGATCCTTCAACTCCTTCAACTCAGGAGGAGCCATACGGTAAGGAGGAACATAAATGGGCTGAGTCCCCGGCAACAAATCAATGCCAAAATCAATGTCTCTATCGGGCGGCATGCCCGAAAGATCAGCTGGAAACACATCGGGATAATCCCTTACCAATGGAACTGAATCAACAGAAGGGGTATCAACACTGACATATCTCACATAGGCCAAATACACGACACACCCCTTCTCAACCATACACTGAGCTCTAAGAAAAGAGATAACTCTACTGGGAGTGTGATATAAAGTACCGCTCCACTCAACATGCGGAATACCTGGCATAGCCAGCGTCACGGTCTTGGCGTGACAATCAAGAATAGCATAATGGGGAAACAACCAGTGCATGCCTACGATAATATCGAAATCCACCATATCGAGTAACAATAAATCTACACTGGTCTCAAAACCACGAATAGTAACCAAACAAGATCGATAAACGCGGTCCACAACAAGAGAATCTCCCACAGGAGTAGAAACATAAACAGGAGAACCCAAAGAATCTTGGGCTAGACCCAAATGCGGAGCAAAATAAGAAGACACATAAGAATACGTGGATCCTGGATCAAATAGAACTGATGCATCTCTGTGAAAAACCAGTATAATACCTATGATGACAGAATCAGAGGTAACATCCTCGGTACGAGCATGAATAGCATAATATCTGGCCTGGCCTCCCCTTCGAGGGCAACCTCTACCTCCCCGACCTCCGCCCCTAGCTGGCTGGGCAGGTGGGGTAGCAGCTGGAGCTGTGATCATGGCCTGAGAACCCTGCTGAGCACGCTGTGGCTAAAAAGTCTGTGAAGATGCACCCCTACCAAGTTTGGGGCAGTCCCTAACCACATGGCGTGTATATCCACACTCGAAACAATATCTGGGAGGACGTGGCGGTTGTGATTGGCTAGGGCCAAGTCTTCTAGACTGACCTCTGAAAGCACCCCGCACAAGAGGTGCGCTTGAAACTGGAGGTGCATAGTAAGGCTCCTGAGGCCTGGGTGGAGCTGGGGTACCATTGGCTTTTGGAAGAGCTGAATGAATGGGGAGGCTCTTATAAACCCTACCATGTCGACCTGCTGCTAGGGTACGGGCACTAGAGTAGTGGCCCGACTCTCGAGACCTCCTGGCCTCTCGATCCTCCTAGCAATGCTCACTACCTGCTGATAAGGAATGTCCATCTCCAAATCTCGAGCCATGCTAGATCTGATGGGTGGGATAAGACCCTCAATGAACCGGCGAACCCTCTCGCGTACAGTAGTAACCAAAACCAGTGCATGCCTAGCCAATTTGGTGTAACAGATAGCATACTCTGAAACTGTGATGACACCCTGGCGCAAATGCTCAAACTCTGCGCGCCATGCGTCCCTGAGGCTCTGAGGCACAAACTCTCTCAGGGACATATCTGAGAACTGGGTCCAGGTCAGTGAAGCAACCTTATCCGGACTGTTTAACTCAAAGGTGAGCCACCTATCATAGGCGGCTCCGCGAAACTGGAAGGTAGTAAAGGAAACCCCACTAGATCTGGCTATGCCCATAGTGCGAAGAATACAGTGACACTCCTCTAGAAATCCCAAGGCATCATCTGATGCTAGTCCACTGAATACCGGAGGGTCATACTTCTTGAACCTCTCAAGTCTCCGCTATAGAAAAAAGAGGTTTAGAGATATTGCACGACAAGGAATTCAATGATATTGCACTCAATGAAGTGAATATTATTCCTAAACATTTACATAGCCTCTCGTAAATAAGTACAGACGTCTCCGTATCGATCAGCGAGACTCTAATAACCCGTACTGTGTTTCGTGACTCCTATGAACCTAGAGCTCTGATACCAACTTGTCACAACCCCAATTCGCCCTCTGTGAACATTTCGTGACGGAAACTAGTCCCTATGACTAGGTAAGCCTAACAATGCGGAATGACAACATAATTGCGAAAATAAGTAAATAAAAGAAAGCTGAATACTCTAAGAGAAAGACTGTATATAAACGCCACTTGGAATATACAATCTCAAAACAATAAGGTAATATAAAACATCACCCCAAAACCCGGAAACTCAAGGGAACCACAGGCTAACAGAATCTAATACATTGCTCTAACTCCAGAATATCTATACAACTGTAAGGAAGGATAAGCTTTTCACGAAAAGCTGGAATAAGATAGAGACTCCTGGTCTGCGGACGCGGCAGATGTACCTCAAAGTCTCTGTTGTATCTCTCAACCTCGGGGATAGTGCGCCTGAGTGGAGGTACCTGGATCTGCACATGAAAACATCCACAGGAAAGTGTATGAGTACACCACAGCGGTACTCAGTAAATGCCAATCCTAACCTCGGTCGGGTAGTGACGGGGAACGTCAGGGCCCTACTGAGGTCAAACAATATAATAGGAATTTACATTATGAAAACATGCGGTAATAATTAGTACAATAGTGAAATAAGACAGGTCAAACAAGGTAATAACTAAAAACAAGAATAGAGTAAACCCGGAATATGTACAACATAATAACAATGGTAATAATGAGGATCCCCCAGGATACCGTCCTCTAGTCCTTTTCTCAACTGTCCGATGGATCTCCCGGTATACCATCCCGTAGTCCATCATATGTATATCCAAAGGATCTCCCGGGATACCGTCCCATAGTCCATCATATGCATATCCGAAGGATCTCTCGAGATACCATCCCGTAGTCCATCATATGTATATCCGAAGGATCTCCCGTGATACTGTCCCATAGTCCATCATATGTATATCCAAAGGATCTCTTGGGATACCATCTCGTAGTCCATCATATGTATATCCGAAGGATCTCTCGGGATAACGTCCCGTAGTTCATCATATGTATATCCGAAGGATCTCCCGGGATACCGTCCCATAGTCCATCATATGTATATAAGCAGGGAGATCTCCCTGGATACCGTCCCGTAGTCCCAAAATAAATATGCAGGGGGATCTCCCGGGATACCGTCCCGTAGTCCCAAAGTAATTAAGCAGGAGGATCTCCCGGGATACTGTCCCGTAGTCCCAAAATAAATGTGCAGGGCACAACAAGAGGACATTCAGAATTAGAGTGCAAAAATACAAGGAAACAATTAAATTCTAGCCTAATATGTTTCACGTAGTATAATTAAGGCATTCTAAGCAAACAGGCAATTTAGGGCAGCTAGGCATGCCTTTCTAAGCTAACATAGACTATGATTGCAAGTAGAATAAAACAGGTAAGAAAGGAAATCAGTCTAAATATTAAAGTAAAACCGGATTTTCAACAATTAGCACAAGTACGTGCTCTTCACCTCACGAACAAGGCATTCAATTACCAAACATCACATCCTAAGGGGAAAGGTCCCCCACACAAAGTTAGACAAGCCAGTTACCTCGAACCGGCTCAAAATCAACTTGAAACCACACGTTTGCCACGAGTATCCGACTCCAAATGGCTCAAATCTATACAATTCAATTTCATATCGTAAATAACATCTCGTGCAACTGATCATACTGTTTAATTCAAGCTAAGGCGCGAAATGATGTAAAATGACCAAAACGCCCCTCGGGCCCACGACTCGGAATCGGGTAAAAGTTATATTTTTCGGACACCCATCCACTCATGAACTCATTTACCAGAAACAATCGAAATCTGATGCCAAGAACCCCACAATTTTCGGAAATTTCGGTTGGGAAAATCTCCTCCCTTCCTATGGTTTTCCCCCCATTTTTTTGATAATTAAACTAAAGAAAACAACGGGAAATAATGGTCTAACAATGGATTAGGATTAGAAAACATTGCCTAAGATCCTTCTCTTCAAAACCCACTGAAAATCGCCACTTCTTGAACTCTTACCCGATTTTTAGAATAATGAGATGAACTCTCGGATTTTTGGAATAAAACACACAGGCAATCCGCAACTGCGGCGCGAAAGTCACATAAAATGCACTGGGGCTGCACCTGCGGTCGTTTGGTCGCGCCTGCGATCCCGCACCTGTGGAACCCAGGTCGCACCTGCGACCACTGGCCCAAGACTTCCCTATTGCACCTGCATTCAAGGACACCACGCCTGCGAGGCTCGCACCTACGGAAAAACCTTTGCAGGTGTGAAGACACCAGAAGAGACTGGTTCAACAGCAACAATATCCCAAACTTCACCCGTTAAGCATCCGAAATAACCCCGAGGTCCCTGGGACCTCAACCAAAACCACCAACCAACCCTAACACCTCATTTGAACTAGGTCGAGCCTTAAAAACATGTCTTCTAACATATCGAACATCGATTATGCATAGGTTCAAGCCTAGAAACTTAAGAAAATTCCGAATTCACATCCGACGCCGAAACACGTCTGAACTTATCAGAATGACCTCAAATTTTGCACACACATCCAAAATGACATGACGGAACTACTGCAACTTCCAGAATTCCATTCTGATCCTTGGATAAAAAATTCACTATCGGACCGGAAACTCCAAAAAATTCAAACTTCGGCATTTCAAGCCTAAATGAGCTACAGCCTTCCAAAATACATTCCGAACACGCTTCCAACCCCAAAATCACCTAACGGAGCTAACGGAACCATCCGATTTCCATTCCGAGGACATCTTCACACTGCTCCGACTACGAGCAACTTTCCAACACTTAAGCTCTCCTTTAGGGACTAAATGTCCCAAAACTCTCTGAAACTCAAACCGAACGTCCCGACAATTCAATTAAGTAGAAATAGACTTGGGGAAAATAGTTAACAGGGGATCGGGGGGTAAATTCTTAAGACGACCAACCGGGTCATCACATTACTGAATGAATTCACCACAATTCATCACATTGTAGGAGAATTCCGAGATATGTAGATGTTATAGAATGAATTCAAGCTATTTGGAGCTTTGGAGTCTGAGTAAAATCCCAAGGGATTAAGCCGGGATCGTGTTCGAAGATCGAGGACCACGTCTGGATATTAAACAGTCAAGAAAAAGCTGGACTCTAAGAAAACAACACTAGCGCGGTGCGCCTGTGTAAAAATCCTGTTGCCCGTCAGAAACAACTCTATGGATTTCTCCACTAATGCCTCGCATGGCGCGTCACCCCATGTGGCACGCCTGTGTATTATTTATAGAGTATTTTCCTATTTCGTGCAGGAGAAGGTGTTTTCATTAGGACCCAACTCTACTTGGTATAAATACATGAAAAATATTGTTTTTGGGTCTTTTGACACCTAAGACCTAAGGAGGCTAAAGACGAAGTGGAGAAGCAAAAGAAAAAGGAATTCATCATTCAAGCCTCACTCAAGACAAGAGTTTGGATCAGTTTATGTTTTTATTTATAATTGTGATGAATTACTCCATATCTATGGAGTAGTTCTCTTTAGGGGTAGATGGATTTTGTGTATTTATATTTGTTTGTGGATATTCACTCTAGTTTTTATGTATTGAATCGTTTTGGGTGTTTTAATTGTTGCATATATATTCACATGTTCATGTAATTGAGAGAGGTATAACTTGTGATATCTTTGCCTTATTTTGTTGGTTGAGTTCATTAATTCTTCTTAGTAATCGGAAGAGGCTAGTTGAATTGTTGATTAAGCCTAGTTAGGAGGATAATAGAAAAAAGTTCTCCTAAATACCAATCCACTACAAATTCTTGCATATCTTCACCAAGCTTAATTTAGTTCATATTGTGAGGTTGAGACTTAATCGAGAGAGGGGATTATACTAAACGTTTGAACTAATAATTGAGTGAATTCGAGAGGGTCACCTGAACATTAGAAGTGAAATAACTAGAGTTAAATCCTAGATACTTATCTTGCACCTATAAAATCAATCCCTATTTTCTCCCACTGATAATCTTCCTTGCTTACTTTTGTTCTATTGTCATTAGTCAATTAGCTCTAGATTCTTAGTCAACTTTAGTCTTAAATCACATAATTCTCAATTGTTGATCATCTTGGATAACAATTTAGCTACAAACTACGATAATACTCTTTAACTCCAATCCCTGTGGATAAGATATTATATTATACTATATTCGACTAGCGAGCATATTTAAGTGTGTGTTTCAAGCTTGTCAAATTATGGCGCCGTTGCCAGGGTTTGTAAATCAATAGCGTTTGAATTAGTTTGTAGTGCTAATTCAGGAATTTTTTCTTTTTTATTTTATTTTATTTTTCTCTATTTACGGTTTTTGTTCTTTGACTGTGCGCAAGTTGCAGGTAAAGGTGGTGCATGAATCGATCTTCTGGGAAGGAATTTCTACCATATGAACCAAAAATAGAAAAACAAATACGACAGTTGAGGAAGGAAATAAATCTCCCTGAGAATATCGAGAAGGTTTGACAATCCTCAACCAAAGAAATTATGGTCGGAGATGATGATAATATGGATTTGGCTGCAAGAGAGGTAGCCCAACAAAGAGAAAAAACTGCACGGGATGCTAAAGAAGCACCTAATAGAGATGTGCAACGCATTTATGAAGAAGAGAGGGGTCACAGACTTAATCGAAATCAGCCCTTGGCTGCAACCCTATTTGGAAACATAGCTCCCAGTGTTGGGAGACCACTTGGTGATTACGCTAGGTCGGTCTACAACCAAGGATTTTCAAGTATCAAACCACCTCTAGTTGCAGAAAACAATTTTGAATTGAAGCAAGGGTTGCTCCAAACTCTTCAAAACTTTTGTGTATTCAAAGGAAAGATGAACGAAGATCCAAATAACCGTCTAATGGACTTCGAGGAGATTATGAACACCTTTGAATTCAATGGTGTTTCACAAGATGCAGTTTACTTAAGGGCATTCCCCATAACACTTAAAGATGATGCGAAGTTGTGGCTTCGAAGCTTGCCCTCAATTAGAACATGGGAGGAGATGATTAGAGAATTTCTTGATAAACATTTCTCCTCAGCTAAAATGGGCAAGTTTAAAAGGTAGATCCATAACTTCTGATAGAAAGATACTTAAACTATGTTTGAAGCTTGGGAGAGGTTTAAGAAGATTGTTAAAAAGTGTCAACATAGTGGAATTGAACTCTGGATGCAACTCCAGGGCTTTTTGGATGGTTTGAGATCGGCCTCACATAGAACATTGAGCAATGCAGCTAGAGGCCTTTTGATGAAGAAGACACCAGAGGAGATAGTCAATATTCTTGATGAGTTATCTGAAGCTGCAAATCAGTGGCCCTCTAAGAATGCTGAAAGAAGAAGAGAGACTGGCATTCACCACGTTGTTGCTAACACATCTGTGCAGGTACAGCTTGATGCCATGGCTAAGGAGATAAAGAAGCTGACCTTAGCTTCAACGCAGAGTGAGATCATGTAGCTTGTCATATATGTGGAAGAGGTCACCCTACTCATGAGTGTCAATGTGATGACCCAATGGGACATTTTATGAACTATGACTCCGTTGTAGGCTTGAATTGGCGAAAGTTAGAAATTTGGCGATTTTGGTCGACAGTGAAAAATTAGGTATCGGGGTCGAAATGGAATTTTGGAAGTTGGAGTAGGTTTTTAGTGTCATTTGTGATGTGTGTGAAAACATTGAGTTCATTCGGACGTGGTTTGGTAGGTTTCGACGTCGTTAGCGAATTTTGGAAGTTTAGAAGTTCTTAGGTTTGAATCCGAGGTTGATTTGGTGTTTTGGTGTTGTCTTGAGTGTTCTGGAGGTTCGACTAAGTTTGAGTAGTGATATGTGACTTATTTTAATTATTGGTTGAGGTCTTGAGGGTCTCGAGTGTGTTTTAGAGAGGTTTGGGTTGCGTTGTGCTCGTTTTTCTTATGTTTCGACGTTGTTTCTTCAACCATAAATGTTATCATATTGAACAAAAAAGCTTTGGTTTCTGTTTTGGTTAAAGTATTAGACCTGTATCGTCATTACCGACCCGTAGCAAAAAGAATCATAGAATTTGGACATCGTATGAGGATTTTGTGGTCATTTTACTAAGGTTGCCAGATGTTTCAGATTAATTACAAAATTGCCGCTGACGGCGTATTTAAAAATCTGCACTATTTGCAAATATTAAAACCCACCCATCTCTTTCATTATAAGGTCAAATTGGGTGATTCAAAAGCCTAACTTGATTAGAATTTCACAAGTAATCCATTGGAGGCATAAAAATCGAGTTTTGAGATCGTTTGGCATTGGAAACGAGGCAGAATAACTGGCAGAAAAATATATAAAATAAGGGTTTGTCCATTCGGTCATATAATGAGTTGGGGAGCTCGGATTTGAGCAATTTTGGAGGCGATTTTCACCATAAGGACGGGTAAGTGTTCTTTACTCGTTTTTGGTTATATTTCATGAATCCATCTTCGTTTTTGGGATTTGATTGATGATTTTAAAGTGAAGTTGATGGAGTTAGGGTTTGAGTTTTAGAGAGTTTTAAGTAGGGATTTGAGGGACCAAACGGAGTCCGATTTTGATAAATTTTATATGGTTAGACTCGGGAGAGGACGAGGGTTCTGATTCTTCCCTTTTTGATTTATTTTGAGATGTGGGCCCGGGGGTCAGATTTTGGCCGATTTCAGATTTTTCGCATATTTTGTAGTTTTTATTGTGGAATTCGATTCATTAGCCTATGTTGATGGTATTAATCTGATTATGATTATATTCGAGCGAGTTAGAGAAAGACTTTGAAGGTAAATCTGTAATTGAGCAGTGAGTGGCTTGTGAATTTGAGGTAAGTGCTTGGTTTAACCTTGACTTGAGGGAATAGGAATCCCCAACTTAACTGATATGTGAATTTGCATGTGTGTGGTGTATAGGTGAGGTGACGAGTATCTATGCACCACCAAATTATCTGTTAAGCATGATCCCTTCCCCGTTTCCCATTTATTTGATTCATGGCTTAATTATTTTATGCTCATTGATGTTTCTATGACTACTTTGCTTGGTTAACTTGTTGTTAAGTTTTGTTTCCATTATTTTGGAAAGTGTTGGCTTTTTTTCCTTGGTTTCTTTGTAGTATATAAAGGTTGAGCGGGTTGACATTGTTTTATGAGATGTTCATATTCCTGTTGGTTTCATTTTGAGATGATATTGGTGAAGTTTATGAGAAAATACAGTTTCTTGTTTATAATATTTGAGATAAAGATATTGTGAAAGGCTTAGCCTGAATTGTGAAATTCTTTATAAATAAAGTGATATGATATGTCTGGTGAGAGCGGGTTGCACGCCGTAACAAGGAGTAGTAAGGCTGGACAGGTGGGATCGGGTTGCACGTCGCAACAAGAGCAATAAGGGTGATATATATATATATATATATATATATATATATATATATATATATATATATATATATATATATATATATATATATATATATATATATGGAGGAGCAATAAGGGTGGACATGGGGGAGCGGGTTGCATGCCGCAACAAGGAGCAATAAGGGAGGACACTTATATTTTACTGATTTTCAAAAAAAAAAAAAGGATTTGAAAGCTTACTGTTTTACTCTACTATTTCTCACATTTTGCACTGCTCTTATTTTAAAGTCAAAGATTGGAAATTTGGAAACTTACGTGAGAATTGGTTATAGCTGAGATCTGAAAAAGGTGACTGAGTTGTTTTAATTGTTGCTACTGTTATTGTTTGTTTGTTTTAGAATTTTCTTCTTGCTTTATTTTATATTGTTCACAGGTTATATTGTTAATGCCCCGCTATAACCTCGTCACTACTTCGTCGAGGTTAGGCTCGACACTTACTCAGTACATCAGGTCGGCCTTTCTAATACTGCACTCTACATTCTTTTGTGCAGATCCAGGTATTGTCCAGCGTTAGAGACTTTAGTAGCGGTTCTTCATCATTTGGAGACACGAGGTATATCTGCCGGCGTTCGCAGATTCCTGGAGTCTTCTCCTAGTTTTTCAGAGACTGTTTTATTTCACCCAAAACAAATATATTATTTATTTCAGCCTATTATTTGTAGTATTATTAGAAGTTCGTGAATTGTGACACCAGACCCTGGGGTAGTCTTAGAGTTATATATATATTTAGTTCGTGGCTCGATTCATTTATTCGTATATCATTTCTTGTATATGAAGTTATTAGTTGGAAATCATTAGATTTAGTTTACTTTAAGTTGTCTTATTTTTTTTAATTAAATATCCAAAGGAAAATAGCTAATCGAATTCTAACATTGACTTACCTAGAAAGTGTGGTGTTAGGCGCCATCACGATCCCTAAGGTTGGGAATTTGGGTCATGACAAGTTGGTATCCGAGCACTAGGTTGCTTAGGTCTCACAATTCACGAACAAGCTTAATAGAGTCTGAAGGATCCGTACAGAGACGTCTGTACTTATCTTTCATAGGCTATGAAGTTAGGAAAAATTTCACTTCTATTCTACTCTATCGTGCAAATTTATTCTACCATTGATGATTGAATATTTGCCTCCGCTGTGCCAGCCCTAACTTGAATAATCTGATTTATAGAATATATCAAATAAAGGGGATCATCTGACGATGTGAATGGAAGTGAATCAAGAATTTCAGTGCTGTATCTGGAAGAGAGGAGGGGAAAAACAAATTCAGGATCAGTAGTCCAGATTAATGTAAAGAAAATAAATATGGGAAGGGTAACCAAAGTTAGGGTTAGTAATCTAGATTGGTGCATACATGAAAAATGAGACTACTGAATCACTCAAGCTTGGTGTATCAAATTTGCGCACAACTGAGGCTATAAATTTGTTCGTTGAAAGACGATTTCCACGGATGAGCTTATAGATTCTAGACACCCCATGCTTTGCATGATCAAATGAGCTAGGGTTCGACTTTCCTGACATGATACCTGGAGCTTTAGACTGAACATTTAAACTTTGAGAACCACCTTTATTCATGGCTTGTATGAACATAAATGACTTTTGTAGACCATCACCAAGACGGATCTCAAAGAAGGATGGATACCTGACAAGGAGCAATTCAACAATTAACATAAACCCATTGTATCCAGAATAATTCTATATTCTAGCAATACAAAGAGCGTACTTCTCATTCATGTTCATCAACAAATGATGAGCCAGCTTTGAGTTCACCTCCTGAGGATCTATTTCAAGCTCTATCAAAAAAGGAACACAAGTAATAGGATGGACAAGACCTTGACGCAATACAACTTCCACAATCTGTTTGAACAAATTAAAAGGTAGATCATAATAGGAATCTACCCCATAATTCGAATCGGTGAAAAAATCTACCTATAACATTGAGAAGAACTGCTCCATGCTTCAAAAAATAGCATTACACAGAATTTCCAAAATACTGAGGATTGATATGGGGAAATGTAACACCAGCAGTGAACATACCAGCTCTTAGACAAAATGTCATATAAGTGGGAGTGAGTTCAATACATACGAGCGACTTAACGAATAAGTTTTTACAGGAAAAGAAATATGAAAAACTAGGGAATTACCTTAAGAGCAGACTGGCACACTTGTTCATTCACATCTAAGGATCTTTCTAAGATTTTAGCCCAATACAATTGAGCTATTCCCCCACAAATATTGGTATCACCAGCCCCTGTCCTCTTACAAATCTCGACAACACACAAAGCGCCTACAATCAGACAAGAGATGAAACCCTAATGACAACTACGAGTAGGGGAAGAGACAAAAGCACAACTCAGTCTAAAGCTGGAACATCAACACCTATTGTACAGCCTCAAATGGATCTAGACGTGGAGGTTCTAGCTCAGTCGGTACATGTTGCACTAGTCCAGATTCCATAAGGATTCATAGCTACTCCAGTATTACATTACAAGGGAATAGTTGAAAGCAGTCGGGCTGATTTCGTTGTGTTTCAGATGACGGATTCCACCAAGAGGTGGTGGGAAGATTATGTAATTACTAGACCAGTTGTGGCTCTGACTGAAGATACATACGTAATGAGAGATCACCTAGTGAATTATGTAGGGCTGAAACGAACCTTAGCTTTTGGTTGATTTATATGAGTTGAGGAGTTCAACATTGTGTATTATCAAACATTGTGACCTGTGATTTCGTGCCAAGCAGGGAAGTCCACCGTCAAGGAATAGATTGCGAGGTCATGTGTTATATCGATTTTGGCTTGGAATGTCTAACTCCTGAGATTTTGCAAGAGATAAAGTTGGGACTTGCGATATTTACACATCCTTAATAACCCTATAACTCAGTACCAAAGGAGTTATATAGCCAACTTTAAATCTACAGAAGGTCTACTCAACGTGGAAGTCACGGTTACGGATTTTAGGGTGCTCCAGAGGGAGTACAGTGGTTGACGAGCTTCTAGACTATATGGTTCGTGCCAAAGAATTATCTATATAGAGCCTTACCTTTGGGATCATTGTGCATCAATAAGGATAAGAGTTACGCCAAAGAATAACGAAGAGCATATGAATAAATGGGGTAGCTCAGCAGTGTTGAGTCAGCATAGTAAAAGAAGAAATTGGCCTCTGGTATTTGTAGCAAGCCTATGAAGAGGACGACCAGCCAATGCAACACCAACTACTTGACTCAGTTCTCATAAATGTTATTGAAACAATTTGTTTCTCGGACTCTACATAATGCGCGACACATAGGGTTTGGACGTTTGCGTCAGGTCACCATGAAGGTGTCAGGACATGCCATCAGTTTGATAAGTTAGCCCGTCATAATCCTACTTCAGTTCATATGGCCAGAGGGCGAGTCCCCAGACTCATTAAAGTTCTCGACTATGATTGTAAAAATTCAGTACAACTCAGGGCAAGTTGATACTTCATTTCAGCTAGTGGTAGAAATTGCTTAGATGTTAGAATGTGTCCGGGATGAGGAAAAGAGGAAGATAAGGAGACTAAGAGGTCTTGAGGTTCAAAAAGATTCAGTGGATTTTGCTTTGCAACAACAAATTATTTTGGCAGGACCAGCCCAGTCCGTATATCTGATTACTCGAGGTGCTTAAATGAGTTCTTTTAATGCACCACCAGTACGAGATTCCTACTACAATTATTCCAAGTTATTTGGTATAAACTTGGTATGAGAAGGCAAATCATTTCACCAGAGCACTCAGGCTACGTGCCCCATTGTAGTTACAACTCAACTTACATGACCAACTAGCGAAAAATGGGTCAGAATGTCAAAGGTGGAGGTTAGATTCCTAGAGGTGGAGACCCAGCCTGTTGATATATTTTCTATGGTATGGCTGAGGTCGTTATATCAAATGGTGCCATTACAAGAACAATCTCTAGTTATTATAAAGTGATAATTTCCTTAACTTGATTCGGTTATAAGTATCTATGAAAGTACTCCTAATATGCTCCACTCTCGGGTGAGCTTCGTAACTCTAAAATCTACTTATGTGAATACTTGTATTGAGAAATTCTATGGAGATAGCTATGTCTATCATTACATGTTGTAATTTTGTTTAACGGAAAATATTTAAAAGAAGAAAATGGAATGTTTCGATTGGCACGATATGCATATTACTTGTGATTCAGAATTGAGGGCGAGATCCTCGCATTTTAATATGATTTGATATGTTTAAATCGGGCTACGAGACGCGGAAGTTATGTAAGGACGAGATCCTTATGATGAAAAATTCTTATGTTTAATTTCTCTCTTGTGAAATTAAAATTTGTACTATAGTACTAATAGGGAGTCATGCCTGTTAGGTTTATTCGAAATTTTTTGTATAAAAACTATCTGTGCATAATTTGCTAAATTCGTGCTATAATTATTGAGCTTTAGCCTACAAGGTAGGTGACCGCCCATGTGGCGTTAAATGAGACACGTTAATTTGGGTTTATTTTTACGAGGTCATCAAGCATCGTATCTCGTTATCAGTATTGTGAAGGTTTGAAAGGAGATTATTGTTAACGTGAAGCTATTTGATAATTCTGTAATTGACTATGAACAACTATTAAGAAAATAGAGGCAGTTAAGAACTAGTCTAGACCCACTACAACCACGGAAATCAAGGAGTTTCTTGGGTTTGGCGGGTTACTATCGTCGTTTTGTGGAGGGGTTTTCATCTATATCAGCCCCTATGACTAAATTGACTCAGAAAGGTGCCCCATTCAAATGGTCAGAAGAGTGTGAGGTGTGATTTTAGAAGCTCAAGATAGCCTTGACTTCAGCACCGGTGTTGGTGTTACCATCAGGTTCAGGTTCTTTCACGGTGTATTGTGATGCATCTCGTATTAGACTCGATGCCGTTTGGGTTATTGTGGATAGGCTGACTAAATCAGCACATTTCATTCCAGTGGCAAGTACTTATACTTTGGGGCGGTTGGTAGAGATATATATTCGAGAGATTTTTCGCCTTTGCGATGTGCCCGTGTCTATCATTTCTAATCGGGGTACGCAGTTTACTTCGCACTTTTGGAGGGCAGTTCAACATGAGTTGGGTACACAAGTCGAGTTGAGTACAACATTTCATCCTCAGACAGACGGGCAGTCCGAGCATAGTATTTAGATTTTACAGGGTATGCTCCGCTTGTGTTATCGACTTTGGAGGTCCTTGGGATCAATTCTTGTTGTTAGCGGAGTTTGCTTATAACAATAGTTATCAGTCGAGTATTCAAATGGCTCCTTACGAGGCATTATATGGTAGGCGGTGTAGATCACCAGTTGGATAGTTTGAGCCGGGGAGAGGCTCGGTTATTGAGCCTTAGGTATATCGGGCTGTTTGAAATTCTTGATAGGGTGGGGGAGGTAGCTTATAGACTTGCGTTTCCTCCAAGGTTATCCTCCGTTCATCTGGTATTCCACGTGCCTATGTTCCGGAAA
Source organism: Nicotiana paniculata (assembly GCA_005239505.1). Classification (NCBI taxonomy): domain Eukaryota; kingdom Viridiplantae; phylum Streptophyta; class Magnoliopsida; order Solanales; family Solanaceae; genus Nicotiana; species Nicotiana paniculata. The sequence goes on along the minus strand of MDKI01023079.1, from coordinate 20,063 downwards.
TATCATGGTGACGCGTCGCACGTGTTAGATTTCAGCTCTATCCAATTAGACTAAGACTTGAATTATGAGGAGGAGTCAGTAGCCATTTTATACTGGCAGGTTCGTCAGTTGAGGTCTAAGAGTTATTCTTCAGTTCAAGTGCAGTGGAGAGGCCAGCCCGTTGAGGGAGCTACTTGGGAGTCCGAGTCGGACATGCAGAGTAAATCCACCCTTGTCCGCCAATTAGGGTAATTTTCTATGTTCGTTCGAGAATGAACGTTTTTTTAGAGGTGGAGATTGTGATGACCCAATGGGTCATTTTATGAACTAAGACTCCGTTCTAGGTTTGAATTGGCAAAAGTTAGAAATTTGGCGATTTTGGTCGATAGTGGAAAATTAGGTATCAGGGTCGGAATGGAATTCCGAAAGTTGGAGTAGGTTTGCAATGTCATTTTTGATGTGTGTACAAAATTCAAGGTCATTCAGATGTGGTTTGGTAGGTTTCGACGTCGTTAGCAAATTTTGGAACTTTAGAAGTTCTTAGGCTTGAATTCGAGGTTGATTTGGTGTTTTGGTGTTGTCTTGAGTGTTCTGGTGGTTCGACTAAGTTCGAGTAGTGATATATGACTTATTTGAATTATTGGTTAAGGTCTCGAGGGTCTCGAGTGAGATTCAGATAGGTTTGGGTTGTGTTGTGCTCGTTTTTCTTATGTTTTCACGTTGTTTCTTCAAGCATAAATGATATCATATTGAACAAAGAAGCTTTGGTTCTGTTTTGGTTAAAGTATTAGACCCGTATCGTCATTACCTACCCTTAGCAAAAAGAATCATCGAATTTGGACATCGTATGAGGATTTTATGGTCATTTTACTAAGGTTGCCAGATTTTTCAGATTAATTACGAAGTTGCCACTGACAGCGTATTTAAAAATCTGCACTATTTTCAAATATTAAAACCTACATATCTCCTTCATTATAAGGTCAAATTGGGTGATTACAAAGCCTAACTTGACTAGAATTTCACGAAGAATTCATTGGAGGCATAAAAAGCGAGTTTAGGGATAGTTTGGAATGAGAAACGAGGCAGAATAGCTGGCAGAAAAATATATAAAATAAGGGTTTGTCCATTCAGTCATATTATGAGTTGTGAAGCTCGGATTTGAGCGATTTTGGAGGCGATTTTCACCACAAGGATTCAGGTAAGTATTATTTACTCGTTTTTGGTTATGTTTCATGAATCCATCTTTATTTTGGGATTTGATTGATGATTTTAAAGTGAAATTGAGGGAGTTAAGACTTGAGTTTTGGAGAGTTTTAGATAGGAATTTGAGGGACCAAACGAAGTCTGATTTTGATAAATTTTATATGTTTAGACTCGGGAGAGGACGAGGGTTTTTGATTTTTCCCCTTTTCACTGATTTCGAGATGTGGGTCTGGGGGTCAGATTTTGGTCGATTTCGGATTTTTGGCATGTTTTGTAGTTTTTATTGTGGAATTCGATTCGTTAGCCTATGTTGATGGTATTAATCTTATTATGATTAGATTCAAGCAATTTAGAGCAAGACTCTAAAGGAAAAGCTGTAATTGAGCAGTGAGTGATCTGCGAATTTGAGGTAAGTGCTTGGCTTAACCTTGACTTGAGGGAATAAGAATCCCCAACTTAATTGCTATGTGAATTTGTATGTGTGTGGTGTATAGGTGAAGTGATGAGTATCTATGCACCACCAAATTTTCTGTTAAGAATGATTCCTTCCTCATTTCCTATTTATTTAATTCATGGCTTAATTGTTTTATGCTCATTGATGTTTCTATGACTACTTTGCTTGGTTAACTTGTTTTTAAGTCTTGTTTCCATTATTTTGGAAAGTGTTGGTTATTTTCTTGGTTTCTTTGTAGTATATAAAGGTTGAGCGGGTTGACATTGTTTTACGAGATGTTCATATTCCTGTTTGTTTAATTTTGAGATGATATTGGTGAAGTTTATGAGAAAATAGAGTTTCTTGTTTATAATTGTCGAGATAAAAATATTTTGAAAGGCTTGGCCTGAATTGTGAAATTCTTTATAAATAAAGTGATATGATATGTCTGGTGGGAGCGGGTTGCACGCCGTAACAAAGAATAATAAGGGATCGGGTTGCACGCTGCAACATATGCAATAAGGGTGGGCAGGTGGGAGCGGGTTGCACACCGCAACAAGGAGCAATAAGGGAGGACACTTATATTTTACTGATTTTAAAAAAAAAATAAACAAGGATTTGAAAGCTTACTGTTTTACTCTACTATTTCTCACATTTTGAACTACTCTTACTTTAAAGTCAAAGATTGGAAATTTAGAAACTTACGTGAGAGTTGGTTATAGCTGAGACCTGGTAAAAAGTGACTGAGTTATTTTAATTGTTGCTAGAGTTATTATTTGTTTTTTTTAGAATTTCCTTCTTTCTTTATTTTATATTGTTCACAGGTTATATTGTTAATGCCCCGCTATAGCCTTGTCACTACTTCGTCGAGGTTAGGATCGGCACTTACTTAGTACATAGGGTCGGTTGTACTGATACTACACTTTGCACTCTTTTGTGCAGATCCAGGTACCGTACAACGTTAGAGACTTTAGTAGCGGTCATTCATCATTTGGATACACGAGGTATATCTTCTGGCATTCGCAGATTCCAGGAGTCTTCTTCTAGTTTTATAGAGACTGTTTTATTTCACCCAAAATAGATATATTATTTCTTTCAGCCCATTATTTGTAGTATTCTTAGAAGTTCGTGAATTGTGACACCTGACCCTGGGGTAGTCTTAGAGTTATTTATATTTTTTGTTCGTGGCTCGGTTTTTATCATTTCTTATATATGAAGTTATTAGTTGGAAATCATTAGATTTAATTTACTTTAAATTGTCTTATTGTATTTAATTAAATATCCAAAGGAAAATAGCTAATCGAATTCTAACATTGGCTTGCCTAGCAAGTGTGGTGTTAGGCGCCATCACGATCCCTAAGGTTGGGAATTTGGGTCGTGACAGTCATGCATCAACTTAGGAAGTAAATGCTGTAGGGAATTACAACTTTAATGCAATGGGTCACAGACACCCTAGTTTTCATGGATTTCACCTGGAGGTACAAAGAATGTATGGCAACAAAATAATTCTAGACCCTAGGGACAAGGAGCACCAGTCTACCAAAATCAGCAGAGGTAGCAATTTCAACCTCAACATCCTTCATTCTGGTTTAGAAGATCTCATGAAGTCCTTCTTCCAGAAAACCGATGAGAAGCTTGAAATTTATTGCGCAACTATAAGGGAACACAGAGAACCTATCAAGGAAATAGGTACTGGTCTTTGAAATCTAGAGAGACAAGTGGGACAGATTGAAACAATATTATCAGAGAGGGTTTAAAGCACTCTCCCCGCTGACACTGAAAAGAATCCCAAAAAAATGGTGAATGTTGTGACTCTGAGAAGCGGTCAGGTGTTGAAAGAGCCCACCCAAGTCCAAAAAGATATGCTACCCGAAAAAGAAAGTGGGGAGCAATTGAAAAATGAATTTGATAAGAAGAAGAAAGGCAAGAATATAACTAAGAAAAAGAAGAAGGAAGAGACTTCAAGAAAGGATGAATTTGAGGAGATTAAGCACATGCTTGCTTTACCTTTTCCTCAAAATCTATATAGATAAAAGTTTGACAAGCAATTTGAGAGATTTTTAGATATGCTGAAACAAGTTAATGTAACTTTTCAATTCACAAAAGTGCTCTCACACATGCCAACTTATGCTAAATTCTTGAAGGAAATCCTGACAAAGAAGAGAAAGATAGAAAAGACCTTGATGGTCAGGCTCACAGAGCATTTCAGTGCAATCTTGCAAAAGAAAAACTCCAACAAAAGTGTGGAGATGCAGGGAGTTTTACTATACATCGCTCTTTAGACTCTATTAAATTTGATAAGTCTTTATGTAATTCTGGTGCCTCAATTAATATAATGTCTTTGTCTATTTATAGGAAGCTGGAGATTGAGATTGGAGAGATAAGGTCAGTGCCAATATCCTTGCAGCTGGCAGACCAAACAACTCTGATACCCGAGGGAATAGTAGAAGATGTGTTCGTTCGTGTAGATAAGTTTGTATCAGAGGTTGGATATTCCGGAGTGGAAGTGGGAGCGGATCACCATCGACTTTGTAGTTGGGCTCCCACGAACTTCGAGGAAGTTCGATTCTATATGGGTTATTATGGATCGGCTGACCAATTCCGCGCACTTCATTCCTGTTGGTACTACTTATTCTTCGGAGCGGTTAGCTGAGATTTATATCAGGGAGATTGTCCGGTTGCATGGTGTCCCAGTTTCTATCATTTATGACATAGGTACTCAGATCACATCTTAGTTTTGGTGGGTCGTGCAGAGGGAGTTGGGTACTCAGGTCGAATTGAGCACAACATTTCATCCTCAGACAGACAGACAGTCGGAGCGCACTATTCAGATTCTGGAGGACATGTTGTGTGCGTGTGTCATTGATTTTGGGGGTTCATGGGACCTGTTTCTTCGACTCACGGAGTTTGCATATAATACAGTTATCAGTCAAGTATCCAGATGGCTCCGTATGAGGCTTTATTTGGTAGGAGGTGTAGATCTCCGATTGGTTGGTTTGAGCCGGGTGAGGCTAGGCTATTGGGCACAAACTTGGTACATGATGCGTTGGATAAGGCAAAAATTGATTCAGGAGTGCCTTCGCACGACGCAGTCTAGGCAGAAGAGTTATGCGGACCGGAAGATCCAAGATGTGTCTTTCATGGTTGGGAGAAGGTGCTACTGAAGGTGTCACCCATGAAAGGTGTTATGCGGTTCGGGAAGAGGGGAAAGTTGAGTCCCCGGTTCATTGGGCCTTTTGAGGTGCTTCAGAGAGTTGGAGAGGTGGCTTATAGACTTGTTTTGCCACCCAGATTATCGAGTCCGGTATTTCATGTTTCCATGCTTCGGAAGTATGTTGGTGACCTGTATCATGTTTTGGACTTCAGCACAGTTTAGCTTGAGGGTGCTATGTCATATGAGGTAGAGCCGGTGGCTATTTTGGGTCGTCAGGTCAGAAGGTTGAGATCTAAGGATGTAGTTTCAGTGAAAGTGCAGTGGAGGGGGAAGCCGGTGGAGGACGCCACCTGGGAGACCGAGCGGTAGATGCGGAGCAGATTTCCTCACTTATTTGAGACTCCAAGTATGTTTCTAGACCCGTTCGAGGACGAACATTTGTTTAAGAGGGGGAGAGGGGAGAATGTAATGACCCGGCCGGTCGTTCTGTAAGATTTTACCCTGTTTCCCCTGTTTCTGCTTTATTGTGTGTTGTTTAGCCTAGTTTTTTCGTGTCGAGTCGATTGGTTCAGGTTCAGAGTGCTCGTGGTGAGAAATGAGACACTAAGTCTTTTAAGTTGGACTTATGGTTAGAAAAGTCAACCATAGGTTGACTATTAGGTAAACAATCTCGGAATGAGGGTTTGGTGGCTCGGATAGCTTTGTTAGGTGATTTGGGTCTTAGGAGTATGTTCAAAATGTCATTCAGAGGTACAGAGTAGAATTAGGCTTGAATTGGCGAAATTTAGTTTTTGACAATTTCCAGTCGGCAGTGGAAAATTAGCTATCGGGGTCGGAATGGAATTCCGGAAGTTGGGACAGGTTCATAGTGTCATTTTGGATGTCTGTGCAAATTTTCAGGTCATTCTGGCGTGTTTTGGTTGGTTTCGGCATCGTTCGCGAATTTCGAAAGTTTGAAATCCTTAGCCTCGAATTATGGATTTATTTAAAGTTTTGATGTGATTTTGGGTGTTCCGAGGGTTCGACTAAGTTCGGGTGATCATATAGGACTTGGGGGTGCCATTGATTGAGGTCCCGAGGGCCTCGAGATGAGTTCAGATGGTTGATGGATGATAGTTTTGGCATTAGAGTTTGCTGGTGTCTGCTTTTCTGTGATCCCGCAGATGCGGACTGGTGGCCGCAGGTGCGGGTTGTCCATCGCAGGTGCGAAAATGGGGGAGCTGGGAAGGTGCCGCAGAAGCAGAATTTTGGGCTGCACGTGCGAGTCCGCAGATGCGGTAAGTGGAGCGCATGTGCGGAAGTGGTTTGTTAAGTGGGAATTTGCAGGTGCGCACCTCGGACCGCAGGTGCGAGGAAAAGGCCGCAGATGCAGTTTTTGCTGGGCAGAGGATATAAATACTTGATTTTGCGAATTTTAGGCATTTTCCTCATATTTTCATACGGGCTGAGGATTTTTGAAGCAAATTGAAGAGGGATTTCTGTGGAGGTAAGTTTCTTGGACCTTAAACTCAATTCTATGTTGATATTTGATGGATTAAGCATAGAATTAGTGGAATTAATGGTATAAATTGGGGGTTTATGGCTTGGGAATTTAAGACTTAAAATTTGAGGAATTGAGGGGTCATTTGTGGTTGGATTTTGATGCATTTTATATGTATAGACTCGGGAAAGGATGAGTATTCTTGTGATGTGATTTTTATAGAATTCCGAGACGTGGGCCCGAGTTTGGCCAATTTCGGGAATTTTGGTTAAATTTGATAATTTCGAGTGGGCTTTGTTCCTTTAGCGTATATTGATGATATTAATCTGGTTTTGGTTAGATTCGGAGCAATCGGGAGACGATTCGAGAGGCAAGAGCATCGCGGATTAGTATTTGGGCCGGTTTGAGATAAGTAATGACTGTAAATCTTGTCCTGAGGGTATGAAACCCCGGACTTCGTATTTTCTTACTATTTTTGAAGTGGCGCACATGCTGAATGACGAGTGTGTGGAGTGCACTAATAGGGGATTGTTACTTGGTCCATCCCGTGGAAACTATTGAGTTGCGTATTTGATTCTAAATCACATGATATTTCATGTTTTAAAGATTATTACTATGTTTTGGGGCGGAATGCCGCATTTAGGCCTCGTGCCATGTATTTGGACCCCTTGGGGGATTTTACTGCTATTCTTCACTGTGTTGACTTATGATTTACACTCAGCCATATTATGTATAACTCATTTCAAAATTCAATCTTATTTACACTATTTTGAGATATAAAATGATATTTTGGGTCGAGTACCCCGTTTTACTGATAGCCCGAGTGGATTTTTGAGAGATTTCTGATTAAGTGTGGCCGAGGGAATATGTTGTGAGGATGCTATGGGATCTGGCTGCATGTCGCAACATGTTACATTGTTTATGATATGTGAGAGGCCGAGAGACTGAGTGATTATGGCACGAGATAGCTTGATATTTGTGCTTTGGCTGTAGGAGCCCCTCCGGAGTCTGTACACATCCCCAGTGAGCGCATGTAGTGCGAGTGACGAGTGACGAGTGATTGGGAGGCATGATGACCATGAGGTTTCCCGAGGGGCTAATACAGAGTGATGGTGAGGCATACTGAGTGACTAATTCCGAGGGATGTTATACCCGAGGGGTGATTTATGAAATATGTTTTTGCCCGAGATTATATTAAATTACCTTGATTTCTATGGAATTTGTGAGAAGGAAAATTTAAAATGATATATTATTGAGACTGACTTTTAAATGTTGTAAGGCATCGTATTTGTGTTTTCTGAAAGAAAGAGTTCATTCTCTGTGTATTTTATGATTGCTCTTACGTGTTTCGTTGCATTAGACATTATTTACTTTCATTACTGCTGAGTTGGCGTACTCACATTACTCCATGCACCTTGTGTGCAGATTCAGGTGCTGGATCTGAGCACTATTAGTTTTCAAATTCTCTTGGAGTTTTGTTCGGGATTTTGAGGTAGTTGTTTGGCGTCCGCATCATGCCCTCTTTCCCTTCTTATCCTGTTATTTGATATCATTTCCTAGAACTGGTTGTAGTAAGGAAATAGTTGTACGTGGTATTGTTTGTAGATGCTTATGACGGTTGACTACAGGTTTTGGGGCAGTATATAAACTATTTATTATTTTTGTTGCTTTAAACTGCTTAACCGGAAGAATTTTGTGGAATATCTAATAGTTTCGAATTTAAGGGAAATTCCTTATGTTGTTTTCTGGGTGGATTGGCTAGCCTAGTATCATGATAGGCGTCATCACGACCGACTTCACATTTGGGGTCGTGACATGGGGTGTACCCCAAGAAGGCTGAGAAGAAGCTGCCGCATGGATATGTGTATTGGTTCGAGCGCGTGGAATGGAGCCCGACTTCGACTCAGACCCTGACTAGATATTGAGGGAAATTTTCATTAACTTATGCTTTTTAATTGTGTGTCATGGAGACATGCCACAACTTAAAGTGTGGGATAGGCGTATAATTGTATGTTGTATGTATATGTGTTAATTTTTGATGTTTTAGTAGTTAGAGATAAAAAAACTGGAAAAAAACATAAAAAATTGAAAAAGTTTTCAATTTTTCCTGATGATGGATATCATTCGACAGGTTTCTTGAGGGAGTAAAGTTGAAATAAAAAGACAAAATGATTTTCTTTTGTAGTCATTGTAATATTTTTCCCTTGGTTTTTATTTGTGGGGTTTTACTTGAACCGAGTGTAGTTAGTTTTTATTTTGTAGAATAGTAGGAATCCTTTTGTCATGGTTTGGATTAGAAGACAATGTTTCTTAACTGTATTATGCCTTGAGAATAGTGAGTATTTCAGTTGTGACGCTTAGGCTCAGTTTTTGACTCTTGCATAAGTACCTTAAACCCTATAAGCTTGACTTTGCTTAACTGCTTTGACTAGAGTGTTTTGATGATCCAATATTGAGTGAATTATGTGCCATGTGTGCGAGAGGTTTTATGTGATTCTATGCATTGCATTTGATGTCTAGAACTTGCCCTGTGTGTTTGCAAAGCGAAATAGTAGTTTTGTTCAGTCTTGGAAATGATATAGGCATTTCTTTGTTGAGCCAGCTGTTTGATTTTATTAACCTATTTTTTATGTATCGTAGTTAATCCCGTTGAGCTGGTAATCCTATTTTTTTGGCAACAACATTACAAGCCTTACCCGTTTGTTTGAATTGACCAACTATTTGAGCCATTTACCTCTCGATAGCACTTAAATTGATTATAAACTGTGTAAAAGTGAAGTGTGGGGTGGTTGGTTTGTCTTTGAGTGGAACTACTGAAATAAGGAGAAAGGTGCATTCTTTTGAAAAAGAAAGAGCTTGTCATGCCTCAAACCTGAAGAGGCGTTGTCGGCACCCGGTGCCATACTCGGCCCGAGCGTACTGCTCTGTAACAATAAACTCAGGAGGGTAACCCTCAACTTAGGCCGATGAGGCCATATTCTAAATCATTAAAAAATAACATCTAACACCAGCAATTCAAAACTAAAAATCTACATAGGGCCGGTAAAGCCACAATATTTATATAAAAAAATGTACAGGACTCGTCTACAAGACTCAAGGAATAACTGAATTGTATCATGGTCGGGACAGGGCCTTGACCTACCCATCAAACCTGTATATACAAAATGGAATCCAATGTATAGACCTGGTAACTCCGAGGAACTGAAGCTTACCAACCAAGTTGATGTTTGACTTTGTCTACTGGGAAGGTCTATCCACCTGTCTATCAGGACCTGCAGGCATGAAATGCAGCGTCCCCAGTAAAAGGCACGTTAGTACGAAATAATGTATCGAGTATGTAAGGCAACAAAATAACTGAAAGCTGAAAATGAAATGATAATATAATAACAAAAAGTACCTAGGAGTAAAATATAAAATTGAAGATATGCTTATCTGCTAATACTGAGTCATCTCTCTCAATATAGTAAGTAAAATAGTTGTCTGGCCCAATAAGGCTCGGTATGTGTAATGGCTCTGCCGTAGTAGGCTCGCTCATAGGCGCTCTGCCGTAGTAGGCTCGCTCATAGGCGCTCGGCCATACTAGGCTCGCTCATAGGCGCTCGGCCATACTAGGCTCTGTATCTCGGCCATTCTGGGCTCGGTCATAGGAACTCGGCCATATTAGTCTCAGTATATAATTTACCATCTGATCTGAGGTTTCCCGATAGGGGCCTGCACACCAATTATAGCTCGGTGGTGGTGAAAATACTGTAATACTTTATATATATAAACTCTCTACTTTCCTGACTGAAAGAAGACAATACGTAATTGAATATAAAGACCCAATAAGGGAACTGTAGCTTATGAGACTAGGATAATGCACATACATTCTGGAATAAGAATGCGAATTTTATGCCTCGTTATCAAACTCATGTAGTTATGGGATCATGTAAAAATGAAGGAAAGGTTTATCCTTAACATACTTAACTCCATTGAGTCCTTAATACCTTCCAAGCAATTCTTCAAACAACCCAACTCAATACAAAGTATAAGGAGATTCAAAATCAATGCTGAGTAAACGCTAAGTCCGCAACTTAAACTAGTAGCTCGTTTACGTAAATTTGGGCAGCATCTCCCTGTAACAAGGCCCTCCTCCAATACCATATACCAACAACATCTAGAACACAATAATAACAACATGTATGCATCATTTTCCAACCTTATCTCCATCACAATACACCGCAAAATATCCCACACACCCCACTCACTTCATACATATTAAGGCAACTAAAAGTAGTGTCAAACAACCAAAAAATGTAACGACGAATGACCAACTATAAGGACCCGGCCGATCGTTCCGTGAGATTTACCCCATTCCCTCATATCTACATTTGTTATATATCGCTATACTGTTTTTGATATGTCAGGTCAGTTGGTTTGGGTCCGGATGGTTATGGTGGGAGTTTAGGCATTTAGCCTTTTAAAGTAGCTTAATAGTTGAGAAAGTCAAATGAGAGTTGACTTATTGGTAAACGACCTCGGAATGCGAATTTTATGGCTCGGATAGCTTCGTTAAATGATTTGGAACTTAGGAGTGTGTTCAGAACATTTTTGTGATGTCCGGTGTAGAATTAGGCTTAAATTGGCAAAAGTTAGTTTTTAGCAATTTTCGGTCGGCAATGGAAAATAGGCTATCGGGGTTGTAATGGAATTCCGGAAGTTGGAGCAGGTTCTTAGTGTCATTTTGGAAATGTCTGCCAAATTTCAGGTCAATCGGAGGTGTTTTGGTTGATTTCGGATGGTTGACGGGATTTTTGGACTTGCGAATTTGCAGCAATAGCTACTGGTGTGAAAGTGCTGGTGTTGACCGCACCTGCGGTCGGGAAACCGCAGGTGCAATGACGCAAATGCGATAGTCGAGGTCGCACGTGCGGAAAAGGTTAGGCAGGGGAATTTCCGCAGGTGCAATGTTTTTGCCGCACCTGTGAAGCCGCAGGAGCGGAGAAGTGGCCGCATGCGTGGGATTGGTCCGTTGATTGAGATTCCGCAGGTGCGCACCTGGGACCACAGTTTTGGGTCCGTAGGTGAGGCTGATGATCCGCAGGAGCCGAAATGACTGGCAGAACAATATATAAAGGCCTCCGCGAAAATTCTCTTATTTTTCACCATTTTGCATGCGGGAGGAGTCCTTTGAAGGCGATTTGGAGAGGGAAACTCAAGGTTCTTCAGCAAAGGTAAGTTCTTTGTCTACTAACATCGTTTCTATGCTATTTTTTTCGGATTAGGCTTGAAAGTTTGAGGATTTGAGTAGGAAAAGGTTGGGAAGAAGGGGGTGGAGAATTTGGAAATTCTTTTGAGGTTTTGGGTAGGCAATTGTGATCAGATTGTGATGATTTTGGTATGAGTAGAATCATGGGAGGACAAGGTTTCTAGTGATGTAAAAAATTTTGAGTTCCGAGACGTGGGCCTGGGACTCGGGTTTGGCCGAATTTCGATATTTTTTTGTGTAATTTGATAGTTTTGATTGGGTTGTGTTCCTTGGTTATATATTGATGATGTTAAACTAGTTTTGGCTAGATTCAGAGCAATCAGGAGTGAATTTGAGGGGCAAGGGCATTGCGAACTAGTGTCGTGACTCGGTAGAGGTAAGTAATGGTTAAATCTTGTCCAGAGGGTATGGAACCCCAGACTGCATATTTTCTCACTGATTTTGGAATGGCGCACAAGTCGGATGACGAGTTTGTGGCGCGTACTAATTTTTGGATTGGACTAGGTCCTCTCCGCGGCAACTAATGAGTTGCATATTTACTCAAAACCTTATGTTAAATTTCTTCTAACTATTTGTGAAATATTTGGGCTGTAAGCCGTGTTTGGGGCCTCGTGCCGATCTGTTTAGACCCCCTGGGGGATTTTTTTACTACTCCTGTATTCCTCACTATTTGTTGATGATTTTACTGAGCATCATTGTGGATACTGCTTTCCGAAACTCAGCCTGATTTACACTATATGAGCATTAAAATAACGTTTTGGGTCGATTACCCTATTTTACTGATTCGCCTGAGGGGCCTTTTCAGTGGTTCCACCGAGTGTGTCCGAGGGCCAAGAGTGATGGTGAGGTGCTGAGTGATATTAGCGCTTGGGCTGAAGGAGCCCCTTCGGAGTCTGTACACACCCCCAGTGAGCGCACCTAGTGCCGAGTGACGAGTGATTGGGAGGCATGAGTGACTGTGAGGTGCTGAGTGATTGTGAGGTGCTGAGGGATTATGAGGAATGCCTGAGGGGCTGATTATGAAACATGTTTTATCCCAAGGGGCTACTTATGATTTTACTACATTCATTTGCATACCAAATCCTTCGTTTTAAAGTTGTTAAAAATGTGCATTCTTTAAAGGGGTTTTTCTGAAGTTGATTTTAAGGCATGATGATTTCGTATATCTATGTTATACTATTGGAAAATAAGGTTGTGTATATTGTGACTTGATGGCATTGATTTTATATGTTTCTTTGCTACTTAGAAAAGATTTATTTTCATTACTACTGAGTTGGCATACTCACATTACTCCCTGCACCTTTGTGTGTAGATTCACGAGCAGATATCGATCATTAGCCTTTATTCCGCACTAGAGCCGAATTGTGGGATATATAGGTAGCTGTTCAGCGTTCGCAGCATCTCTGTTTTCCCTTCTTGTTCTATTTAGCTTTGATTCGAAGGTTTTGTATTATAATAGTTTATTTTGGCTTATTTCTCTAGATGCTCATGACATGTTGGCTTCGAGTTTTGGGGATGGCAGTATTGTATAATGTTGGCCTATTGTACTAAGAAATTTTCTGTATATTTTTATGAAATGCTTGAAACTTGAATGGGATTTTAAAATGAAATTGCGAACATGCGGTAGTCGGCTAGCCTAGTTCCACGATAGGCTCCATCACGACCGGTTAGGATTTGGGGTCGTGACAATTTGGTATCAGAGCCTTAGATTACATAGGACTCAATGGTCATGAGAAGGTTTAGTAGAGTCTTGCAGATCGGTACAGAGATGTCTGTACTTATCTTCGAGAGGTTGCCGAACTTTTAGGAAACATTTCCATCTTTCTTGAACTCTCTCGTGTTGATTTATTGATTCTTGAAATCTGAACTTACGTTGTTTCATTCTCTGACAGATGGTGAGGACACGCCATACCGATCAGAGTGACCAGTCATCGACTAGACCAGCTAGAGGTCGAGGCCGCGGTCGAGGCTGTGGTAGAGGTAAGGGCCAACTCGTGCAGTAGCCGGGGCAGTGCCTTAGGACCCCCTTATCGATCATGATCAGGTTCCCGCTGATGGTGTCCCAGTGGGACAGGCTTAGGCACGAGCAATGCCTATGGTTATTCCAGGTCTTCAGGAGACCCTGTCTCAGATATTGACAGTATGCACCGGTTTGGTTCAAGCAGTCGCCATGTCTTCTACTGCTACTACAGCTCAGGCCGGGGGAGGCAATCACACTCCAGCTGCCCGGGCACCTGAGCAGGCTGCACAGGGTATTCCGGCACCGGGAGTAGCCCCAACTCGCCAGTTGCTCTGGTCCAGGATTATGTGGTCTCTTCTATGCCTGAGGACGAGCAACGTAGTTGGAGAGATTCAGCAGACTTCAACCTCCGACTTTCAGCGGTACAGAGGGCGAGGATGCCCAGGGATTTCTAGATAGGTGCCAGAGGATACTGCGTACCACGGGTATTTTGGAGACCAGTGAGGTCTTATTTGTTACATTTCAATTTGCGGGTGCTGCCTTTACCTGGTGAGAGTCATTCGAGAGGCGTAGATCGGTTGGTTCAACACCTCTTACCTGGCAGCAGTTCTCCACGATCTTTTTGGAGAAGTATGTTCCTCAGTCCCACAGAGAGGAGCAGCGCAGGTAGTTTGAGCAGCTGCGCCAGGGGGAGTTATCAGTTACTCAATACGAGATGAGGTTCTCCAAGTTGGCTAGGCATGCTTCTGAGATTATCCCTACTGATAGGGAGAGGGTGAGGAAGTTTGTAGATGGTCTTTCTTATTAGATTCGCTTGTTTATGACTCGAGAGAGAGTATCGGGTGCTTCATTCAAGCAGGTTGTTGACATAGCTCGAGATATTGAGTCTGTTCGCCGCCATGAGCGGGAGGAGAGGGAGGCCAAGAGGCCTCGTGGTTCGGGCAGTTCTAGTGGTTCTCCCTTCAGGGGACAGTTTCAGCAGGGTAGGGGCCGTTCATTCAGGCCTCCTCAATTAGGCCGTCCAACATATAGTGGTGCCTCCTCGGGGCAGGGTCCCCGTGGTTCTCAGTCTGAACCTTACCTCATTTGACACCCTCCCAGCTCAGAGTGTAGCTCGAGCAACTCCAGTTCAGGGTTATAGCACGGGTGTTGGCTTGTGTAGCCTCCAGGTCTTTTCTTTACGATCAGGTTATAGCACGCCAGTATGATGATCCACATTTGCTTGTTCTTTAGGACAGGGTCCGTCGCGGTGATGTCAGGTATGTGATTATTGGTGATGATGGTTTCATAAGGATGTAGGACCGGATTTGCATTCCCAATGTAGATGGGCTTCGAGATTTGATTTTAGCTGAGGCTTATAGTTCGCGGTATTCCATCCACCCGGGTGTCGTGAAGATGCATCAGGATTTGAGGCAGCATTATCGGTGGAGGAGAATGAAGAAGGATATTGTGGAGTTTGTGGCTCGGTGTCTCAACTGTTAGCAGGTCAAGTACGAGCACCAGAGATCTGGTGGATTGCTTCAGAGGTTTGATATTTCGGAGTGGAAGTGGGAGCGGATCACCATGGACTTCGTAGTTGGACTCCCACGGACTTCGGGGAGGTTTGATGCTATATGGGTTATTGTGGATCGGCTGACCAAGTCCGCACACTTCATTCCTGTTGGTACTACTAATTCTTCAGAGAGGTTAGCTGAGAGTTATATCAGAGAGATTGTCAGATTGAATGGGGTTCCAGTTTCTATCATTTCCGATAGAGGCACTCAATTCACATCTCAGTTTTGGAGAGCCGTGCAGAGAGAGTTGGGTACTCAGGTTGAGTTGAGCACATCGTTTCATCCTTAGACCGACGGGCAGTCGGAGCGCACCATTCATATTTTGGAGGATATGTTGCGTGCTTGTGTGATTGACTTTGGTGGTTCATAAGATCAGTTTCTGCCATTAGCAGAGTTTTCACATAATAACAGCTATCAGTCGAGTATCCATATGGGTCTGTATGAGGCTTTATATGGTAGGAGGTGCAGATCTCCAGTTGGTTGGTTTGAGCCGGGCGAGGCTAGGCTATTGGGCACAGACTTGGTTCAGGATGCTGGGAGTAAGCAAAAGTTGATTCAGGAGCGGCTTCGCATGGCGCAGTCTAGGCAAAAGAGTTATGCGGACCGGAAGGTCCGAGATGTGTCTTTCATGGTTGGGGATAAGGTGTTGCTGAAGGTGTCACCCATGAAGGGTGTTATGAGATTCGGGGAAAGAGGGAAACTGAGTCCCAAGTTCATTGGGACATTTGAGGTGCTTCAGAGGATTGGGGAGGTGGCTTATAGGCTTGCTATGCGTCCCAGCTTATCGAGTATTCACCCAGTATTCCACGTTTTGATGCTCCGGAAGTATGTCGGTGACCCTTCCCATGT
Organism: Nicotiana paniculata; assembly: GCA_005239505.1. NCBI lineage: Eukaryota > Viridiplantae > Streptophyta > Magnoliopsida > Solanales > Solanaceae > Nicotiana > Nicotiana paniculata. The sequence continues at coordinate 4,204 of MDKI01023079.1, read as the reverse complement.
TTTGGACTTCAGCAAGGTTCAGCTCGAGAGGGATATGTCATATGAGGTAGAGCCAGTGGCTATTTTGGGTCTTCAGGTCAGGAAGCTGAGGTCCAAGGATATAATTTCAGTGAAGGTTCAGTGGAGAGGGCAGCCGGTGGAGGATTCCACCTGGGAGACCGAGCAGGAGATGCGGGACATATATCCTCACTTATTTGAGACTCCAGGTATGTTTCTAGACCCGTTCGAGGACGAACGTTTGTTTAAGAGGGGGAAGATATAACAAACCGGTCGGTAGTTCCATGAGATTTACCCCATTTCCACCATATCTGCATTTGTCATATATCGCTATCCTGTTTTTGATGTGTCGGGTTAGTTGGTTTGGGTCCGGAATTGTTATGGTGGGAGTTTAGGCATTTAGCCTTTTAAAGTAGCATAATAGTAGAGAAAGTCAACTAAGAGTTGACTTTTTGTTAAACAACCTCAGAATGCGGATTTTATGGCTCGAATAGCTTTGTTAGGTGATTTGGGACTCAGAGTGTGTTCAGAACATTTTTGTGATGTCCGATGTAGAATTAGGCTTGAATTGGCGAAAGTTAGTTTTTGGCAATTTCTGGTCGGCAGTGGAAAATAGGCTATTGGGGTCGTAATGCAATTCCGGAAGTTGGAACAGGTTCGTAGTGTCATTTTGGATATGTCTGCCAAATTTCAGGTCAATCGGAGGTGTTTTGGTTGATTTCGGATGGTTGGCGGGATTTTTGGACTTGGAAATTCGTAGCAATAGCTGCTTGGGTGAAAGTTCTGGTGTTGACCGCACTTGCGGTCGGGAATCCGCAGGTGTGATGGTCGAGGTCGTAGGTGCGGAAAAGGCTAGCTAGGGGAATATCCACAGGTGCGAAATTTTTGCCGCACCTGCGGAGAAGATGCCGCAGGCGCGGGATTGGTCTGTTGAGTGAGATTTCGCAGGTGTGCACCTGGGACCGCAGGCGCGGCTGATGATCCACAGGAGCGGAAATGAATGACAGAACAGTATATAAAGGCCTCTGCAAAAATTCTCTTATTTTTCACCATTTTGCATGGGGGAGGAGTCCTTTGAAGGCGATTTGGAGAAGGAAACTCAAGATTCTTCAGCAAAGGTAAGTTCTTTGGCTACTAACATCGTTCTTATGCTATTTTGTTCGAATTAGGCTTGAAACCTAAGGAATGAGTAGGAAAAGGTTGGGAAGAAGGGGGTGGAGAATTTGGAAATTCTTTTGAGGTTTTGGGTAGGCAATTGTGATCCAATTGTGATGATTTTGGTATGAGTAGAATCGTGGGAGGACGAGGTTTCAAGTGATGTAAAATTTTTTTATTTCCGAGACATGGGCTCGGGGCTCGGGTTTAGCCGAATTTCGAGATTTATTTGTATTATTTGATAGTTTTGATTGGGTTGTATCCCTTGGTTATATATTGATTATGTTAAACTGGTTTTGGCTAGATTCGGACCAATCAGGAGCCAATTTGAGGGGCAAGTGCATTGCGGACTAGTGTCGCGGCCTGGTAGAGGTAAGTAATGGTTATAAATCTTGTCCTGAGGGTATGGAACCCCGGACTGCATATCTTCTCACTGATTTTGGAATGGCACACAAGTCGGATGACGAGTTTGTGGCGCGCACTGATTTTTGGATTGGACTAGGTCCTCTCCGCGGCAACTAATGAGTTGCATATTTACTCAAAACCTTATGTTAAATTTCTTCTAAATATTTGTGAAATATTTGGGCTGTAAGCCGTGTTTGGGGCCTCGTGCCGATCTGTTTAGACCCCCTGGGGGATTTTTTACTAGTCCTGTATTCCTCACTATTTGTTGATGATTTTACTGAGCATCATTGTGGATACTGCGTTTCGAAACTCAGCCTAATTTACACTACATGAGCATTAAAATAACGTTTTGGGTCGAGTACCCTATTTTACTGATTCGCCCGAGGGGCCTTTTGAGTGGTTCCACCGAGTGTGTCCGAGGGCCAAGAGTGATGGTGAGGTGCTGAGTGATATTAGCGCTTGGGCTGAAGGAGCCCCTTCGGAGTCTGTACACACCCCCAGTGAGCGCACCTAGTGCCGAGTGACGAGTGATTGGGAGGCATGAGTGACTGTGAGGTGCTGAGTGATTGTGAGGTGCTGAGGGATTATGAGGCATGCCTGAGGGGCTGATTATGAAACATGTTTTATCCCAAGGGTCTACTTATGATTTTACTACATTCATTTGCATACCAAATCCTTCGTTTTAAAGTTGTTAAAAATGTGCTGTCTTTAAAGAACTTTTTCTGAAGTTGATTTTAAGGCATGATGATTTCGTATATCTATGTTATACTATTGGAAAGTAAGGCTGTGTATATTTTGACTTGATGGCATTTATTTTATGTGTTTCCTTGCTACTTAGACTTGATTTATTTTCATTACTACTGAGTTGGCGTACTCATATTACTCCGTGCACCTTTGTGTGCAGATTCAGGAGCAGATATCGAGCATTAGCCTTTATTCCGCAGCGTAACCGGATTGTGGGATATATAGGTAGTTGTTCAGCGTTCGCAGCATCTTTGTTTTCCCTTCTTGTTCTATTTAGCTTTGATTCGAAGGTTTTGTATTATAATAGTTTATTTTGGCTTATTTCTCTAGATGCTCATGACATGTTGGCTCTGAATTTTGGAGATGGCAGTATTGTATAATATTGACCTATTGTACTAAGAATTTTTCTGTATATTTTTATGAAATTCTTGAAACTTGAATGGGATTTTAAAATGAAATTGCGAACATGCGGTAGTCGGCTAGCCTAGTTCCACAATAGGCGCCATCACGGCCGATTAGGATTTGGGGTCGTGACACCAACCCACTATTACTTAATTATGTGGTGTTTCTACACACCTTTTCTCCTCCAAAAATTCATAAAACATCAGCACAAGAGGCCAACACGAGTGGACAACAAAACAGTCCACTAAAAGTGAAATAAATCGAACTCACGGCTTCCAATCACCGTCCCATGAGTTCTAACTATTAGGAAATGAATATCAACCTTCCTTGATATTTAAAAGATTAAATACATTAATTAGACATTTTCGTAACTATGAAGTACCTTCCAAAACTCAAACTACAATGAAAAAGAGAGGCGATATAGCGATACATACGTCGTAGTGATCGTTCCAATGTTATCGCTTCTTGATTTCATACCCGGGATGTTAATATTCCTTGGAAACCTTGTAGAAATCTTAAATGTAAGTTTTTGGGGCTTCTCTGGTCGTTTTATATGAAAAATGAAGAGAAAAACAATTTAAAACCCTATATATATCCACTTTTGAAAAGTCAAAGAGGTACTAGCTTGGCACCCTAGCATTGGCCCTTCTTTTGACACTTATATCTTTTATCCATATGTTGTATAAATAAAAGGTTAATAGAATTGGAAACTACATTCCAAGACCTTCAATTTGGTATATAATACGTCCCAAAAAGACCTCATATATCACGCGAAATGTATTTCTCAAAAAGCTTTAGTGACACACCTACTTGTCACATATGTAGTCTGTGCAGTCTCGCGTAACTGCAAATATCTTTCTATTCTGATTTCGTATCGATGAATGGTTTAATGCGTTACAAGATAGAATCGTAGATTTTCAATCTTATATTGGGATAATCCCCTTATTCTAAGTATTTTTGGAAGAAAAACTCAATTACATTTTACCTAATTTTTCAGCATGTTTATGACTGTAACTTGTGATGACCTTTGCAAACTTTTGTTCCACAACTCTCTTGACTTCAAAATATAACACATGATTATGATATGACTACAATAACTCATAGAATAACCTCCTTATAATGTTAATCACCCTAGTCTCACCCCAAAAGTACATGCTATAACATTCCCAACTTTTTGACTTTCGACAAAACTTATTTTCTTCATTTTGTTTAGATTCTAAGCCTTTCAACCCTCTTGGTACTTGTTATCCATGACCTTAAAGATTTGTAACCTTCAAGGCAATATGGCTAACCTACTTTATGTACTTTCAAAGATGATCTCATTTTTGAGCTTACATAAGTTGACTTACGATGTACTCTCACGTATGAAAGGATGGGGTGTAACATCATTCCCTCCTTTGGAGCATTCATCCTTGAATGTTGACTGATGTGCTTATAAGTGTGAACAACTATTTTTTGACCACACCGAAATTCTATACTATTTTTTGCTATAAATATTAAG
>MDKI01172795.1:0-20262 GCA_005239505.1 Nicotiana paniculata | reverse complement strand
TATATATATGGTCTAAGTGGGCCTGGCCTATTTTTTTTAAAAAAATTATCTAAGGAAATTTCTTGTAAATTATATTATATAACTGTGACTTAAATTTTGTAATTCAAATTTAAACACAAAAATATTGTAAAGAGATATTCAAAGAAATGCGTTATAATTTTTATTGACATTAATAGAACATGGCAATATCTTTCTTAGTCTTCCTCCCCCCAATGGAATGAGCACAACAAGGTGATAATACCACCATTGAGAAGAAAAAGAAACTAATCAAGATGTGCCAAAATACAAGTTACATATTAATTTATATTGTATCTCTTACAAATTTCATAAATCCTTCAAGGTCCGAAGGAATTTTCGTTGGTGGTGGTGGAAAAGAAGCTTGTTCATCACCGCTTTCGGGCGAAGCAGCATCCTCCGCAAGTTTAGCTAGCATTTCTTCGTAATATTCGTCTACCTCTGGTTGTGCAGCAAATCCAAAAAATTTTCGTTCCGAACGGATCCAATCTCTGAAAAGTACTGATTTTTCCAAGCTCTCCCTCATAGACGCTCTATAATCACCGAGTTGAAGTCTTCTTGACTGAAAACGCTCTTTGATGCCACTGTTGAAAAATGAATAGTTAAAATGCCTCGAGTCATACTTGAAAGAATTGTAAAGTGTTTTTCTTTGTCCTTCCACCATTCCAAAATATTAAAGGAGCCGTCAGGATTCATTTCCTCAATTCCCTGTGACAAATAAACTTCAAGCTCATTTAGTTGTGAAAAATCACTAGTACTAGAACCCCACTCAAGCACTAAGTGCTCTTACTCCCGCAGTTCTTTTAGATGATTGAGAACTAGAAGAAGTAGGAGTTGAAACATTTGGTCTAGCATGATCTAATGCAATTTGATAAGAACTATAAATAGTTTGAGCATTTATTTTAATTGAGGCAATTGCTTTCAGAAGTGTAGACAACTCCTCATCTTCAAGTGTTAAACCATTATAAACAATTTCATACCAAAATTGAGGACCTTCTAATTTCATAGTAGGATTTAACAAGGCAACAACACCATAAATAGGGGGAATAGGGAAAAAATATTTTTTAAACTTTTTTCTCATAGAATCAATAGCAAGTTGATAAATTACACCACCCTCTGAGAAATGACGAAATAAATTTACAAGTTCAGCAATATAAACTAAACAGTTAGAAATAGCAGGATAATATTACCCAAAAAATCATTTGTAGCAATATGAAATTTTTCTAAAAAATCTACAAGTAGTTTAACATTAGTCAAATCAGCATTTGTAGGTGTTCATCATCGTCACTTACATGAGCATTAAACGTTGAGTTTATGGGGTTTATATACTCATATGCAACAACTAAACATTCGTACATGTAATTCCATCTAGTTGGACAAGATTAGGAACCTTTTTTTCTCTTAGGCCAAATTCATCGCATCTTTTAAAATATTCTCTAAGTCTACTTCTACGGTTTGAATAAAAAGCCAGTTAAGAGCCAGTTAAGAGCCATTTTAACCTTTTCAATTTCAACATTTAAAATCATACCATCACCAACAATTAAATGGTAAATATGATAAATACATCTAAAATGAAAATTGTTACTAAATGCAGGAATTAGTGTAGTGGTAAGCAAGACTATAGAATTAGTGTTACTAGAAGCATTATCTATTGAAATTGATATTAATTTATCATTAATGCAAAAATATCTACAAATATCAGTAATCGTGCTAGCAATAAACTGCCCTGTGTGACGTGAATTAATTATTCTATAAGCAATAATGCGCTTTTGTATTATCCAATCCTCATCAATTGAGTGACTCGTAACAGTAAGATAATCACAGTCATTACCACTTCTACCAATATCAGTAGTAATAGCAACACGACAATCTATATGAGTAAATAAATAGCGCAAATATTGTTCATATTCATGTTTATATTTATAAATATCGCTCTTTACGATTGTGTGAGGCCATCCGTTATAAGTAGGATTAAAAACTTTTCTAATATAATGCACAAAGTGAGGGTTAGAAGGAAAACTATAGGGTAAGTACATAACAATAACCATTTTTGCCAATTCTTCACGATCTTTTCTTGGATCATAATATAAAATAACATCGGTAACAGTGTTAATTTCCGGTTGAAATTGATTTGACCCGGTACTAGGGTCAACCTGACTAGGTACACTTGTCCCCTCGACCGCAACTTTCATTTGAAGAAATTTGACTTTATCTTTAGGGTGTATCAATATGTGTCTAGAAAAACTTCTCGCCTTCCCACCCCCCACAACCTCCAAAAAATTTAAAAGTTAACTCTTTGCCACAAGTTTTACACTTAGCCTTTTTTTTTCTCTTGAGAGAGATTGATGATTTTGTGAGAAAAATGAAAGAATTATGGGGTATTTATAATTGAAAATAGGGAAAAAGTGTAAAATATAAAAAGTTTGAGGTTAAAACAAAGTTGGAGGGGGAGGGGGGGGAGAGGGCTAAATGGCTATTTTAGAAATAGCAAACGGCTATTTTTGCAGGCCAACAGCCATATTTTAAACTTTTCTAACGGCTAAAAAAAATTTTGGAATTAAAATTTTTTTTAAAAGAGTTGTTGGGCCCGTTTAAGACCGGTTGAACCGGTCCACTTAGGAGTCGGTCCCGGTCTCGCGGGCTTTTTTCAGAGGATCGGCCCACTTAGCAGCCCACTCCCACCTGGTCCCGGGCTTAAACGGTTAGACCCGTTTAGGCCCATTACCCATATGGACTTGCGGGCATGGGCCGGACCCGGTCCTAATGGTGATAGGCTATAATTATGCATTTTAGTCATTTATTACACTCTAATTTACTACACTTTAATTGAGTTTGAGTTTTAATCGCTGGTGTTTTGTACTAATTGTGTGTTTTATGCCTTGTAGGAGTGATTTCGAGCTGTGTAGATGTTATGGAATGAATTCAAGTGATTTGGAGCTTTGAAGTCTGAGTAAAATCACAAGGAATTAAGTAGAGATCGTGTTCGGGGATCAAATTTTGATAGTTAAGAACGAAAAGAAGAATCGAGTAGGCATATTATGCAATATCTAGTAAAATGAACATAACTTCTCGCTCAGAGCTCCATTTGGGCTCCACAATATATAATTGGAAAGATAACTCAAAGGGCTACAACTTTCACGTTTTATGTTTTTCCAAATTCCAAGCGGAAAATGGTGAAAAGGAGAATCCATGCAAGAGCCAGGCTAGACCAGACTTTAGCCTGGCGAGACCAGCTTAAAGCCAGGGTCCAGATCCGACTTTCCAATTATTAAACACTTTTCCGGCGTAACTAGGAGTGACTTACACGTTTAAGGCTTATTCCAAACATATAAATAGACTCAAAAACATAACTTTGGAGGACTTTTGTCATTGGAGACGAGGAGATCGTGGAACACTACTCGGAAGCTCAAAATATTGATTTTTACATCCCTTATTCCTTACTCTGTAATTTAATAATGCAATTTACTTTGGATTTGATTACTATGAGTACGAGGAGCTAAAATCCTAATCTAGGGTTTTGATGGAACCTTTTGTAGGATAAATTCTTGTTATGTTTTTATATAATTGAGCCGTTGGATTCTCTACTTGTTCAACTACGTGTTTATTGTTGTTGATTGAATGGCCATCGATTGATTGTGCCTATTTATTATGTGTTGCTTGAGAAAGGATACATATTTAGATGGTTTTTCTTCACGACCCGAAATCCCACCTTCAGGCCGTGATGGCGTCTAACGTTGCACCCGTTAGGCAAGCCAGCGTATTAACTTAATTGATTTATTAACAAGTGAACAAACACTGACTAGATAATTGAGATAAAGTACAGAAGCATTAACAAAAATCTAAATAACAATAGCTAATAACGAAGAAATCCCTTTAAGTACAAAACCTAGAAATGGAGTCACAACCTCACGAATTAGTCCAAGATTTAGCTAAAAATAACAGTTTGAAATAAAATGATATATCTGACTAGAAACACATAGATGACAGAATGAAAGATAGACAGTGACGCTGAGATCCACGAGCGCCTACGGAACTACCTCGGTGTCGTCTGAAATGGACTGAAGGACACTCCCCCTAACGATGTCCACTGGGTCCGGCTGCGTAATCTGCACATCATAGAGGAGTGCAGGTGTAGCATCAGTACAACCGACCCCATGTACTGAGTAAGTGCCGAGCCTAACCTCGGCGAAGTAGTGACGAGGCTAGGACACGAAAACAAATTGTACATGTGCAGTTCAATAGTATAGCAAGAAATAAACAAGGAATACAATTACGGGGAAGAACATGCTAGGATAAAAAGGGGGCAACAATTGCTAAAATAGTAGAATCAATTACTAATGAGAATGTAGTAGTAAAACAGGAAGTAACAACTCGAAACAAGTAAAATAGACAGGAGAAGGCACGACATGACCCCTCGTGCATAACCTCAAAATCACACGGCACAGAATGTCCCCTCGTGCATAAATAATAAAGTCACTCGACACGGAATGTCCCCCTCGTGCATAAATAATAATTACTCGGCACGAAATGTCCCCTCGTGCATAAATAACAATCACTCGGCACGGAATGTCTCCTCGTGCATAAATAATAATCACTCGATACGGAATGTCCCCTCGTGCATAAATAACAATCACTCGGCACGGAATGTCCCCTCGTGCATAAATAATAATCACTCGGCACGAAATGTCCTCTCGTGCATAAATAACAATCACTCGGCACGGAATGTCCCCTCGTGCATAAATAATAAAGTCACTTGACACGAAATTTCCCCCTCGTGCATAAATAATAATCACTCGGCACGGAATGTCCCCTCGTGCATAAATAATAACCACTCGGCACGGAATGTCCCCTCGTGCATAAATAACAATCACTCGGCACTGAAGGTCCCCTCGTGCATAAATAACAATCACTCGGCACGGAAGGTCCCCTCGTGCATAAATAACAATCACTCGGCACGGAATGTCCCCTAGTGCATAATGAATATAAAAGCCACAATTGATATGAATATAAAAGCCACAATTGATATGAACGGTTAACAATACGACATTTCAAATGTACAGAAATAATCAACAAAATTATATTGCCTCGGCAAGGGACTCAGCTATAACCTATCTCACTCAGAAGTATAATGTCAACAGTAAGCCCCCGATCGAACACATAATCAATAACTTTCTACGTTATAAAGTAACCTCGAGATATCACTTACAAGGTTCCCAATAATTCACAACACGGAGAATATCAAAGAACATTAAATAACTCATCAAAATTTGACTCACGGACATGCTTGACCACAACATATAGATACCTGTCACCTCACCTATACGTTGAACATGAATTACACATAGCAAATAAGACTCTATACCTATTCCCTCAAGCTAAGGTTAGGCCAAACACTTACCTCAGCTCCAAGAATGCCAGTCAAGCCTCAATCACAGCCTTTCCTCTAGAATCCGACTCCGAAACGATAATATCTAGGCATAATTGAATAATAACATCAATAATTATTCAATAACTCAATCTCAAAGCCTAGTTATACATTTCCCATATTTCTTCCAAAAATACCAAAATTTAACCCCGGGCCCGCTTGGTCCAAACCCGAGGTTCGGACCAAAACCCGATCACCCATTCCCCATGAGCCCGAATATACAATTTTTTTGAAATCCGACCCCAAAATGAGGTTGAATTCCCAAAATTCCAAAAGCCCTAACTCTACCCAAAACCCCCAATTTCTACCTTTGATTTCATGTTTTTAGACCTAGAATCTAGTGATTGATGAAGAAAAATGGAAGAAATTAGAGTTAAGAATACTTACCTACGAAGTTATGGTGGAATGGTCTCCTAATAATCGCCCAAGAAGAGTGGAGAAGAAGAAAATGGTGAAAGAATGTGAAAATCCCGTAATGATATTTTGTTTTAAAGCTTTAAAATGACTGGACGAAATAAGCCTATGCGATCGCGAAGATAGGGTTGCGATCGCATAGAGTCCTGAGTCACATGCATTGCGATCACGGAAAGGGAGTTGCGATCGCATAGGGTCCCTGGGCTTGGCTGTGCGATCGCGAACGGATTGGTGCGACCGCAGAAGAAAAATACCTAACCCCTCCCCAGCTCTCCTACACTCTATGCGATCGCGGAAATGCCTATGCGATCGCATAGAGTCACATAACCCCCCCTCCCCCCACACACACACACTACACTACGCGATCGTGGGGCAACCTATGCGATCGCATAGTGTAAAAATCTCAGACACCAGAAACAGCATTTGAACACCAGATTTTTCAACATTTAAGCACCCTGACACCTACCCGAAACTCACCTGAGCCCTCGGGGATCAAAACCAAATATACACACAACTTCAAAATCATCCTACGAACTTATTTGAGTAATTAATCCACCAAAATAATATCAAAAACAATGAAGTAACTCCAAAATCTATAGAATTTTCTCAAACTTCATAAACTTCTAAATACTCCAATTTTGATCTGAAACACGTCAAACCAAGTCCGTTTCTTACTAAATTTATAGATAACTCACATAACACATATTGAACCTGTCCTGGGCTCCGGAACCATAATAAGGGCTCGGTAACACATATTTCACATCAAAGTTCATTTTCAGAAGTCTTTATTATTTTCAGAAAATAATTTTCTTTAAAAATTTATTTCTCATACTTGGGACCTCGGAATTCGATTTCGGGCATACGCCCAGGTCCCATATTTTTCTACGGACCCCCCGGGACCGTCAAATCACGGGTCTGGGTCAGGGTCGGGGTCTGAGTCCGAGTCCGTTTACCAAAAATGTTGACCCAAGTCAACTTTATTCAATTAATTATCATAAATTCAACTGTTTAACACATTTCCACATAAAGGCTTCCCGGCCACACATCCCGGCTGAGCATGCACATCGGTGTGAAATTAACGAAGGCTTTCGGGGCCTCGGAACACAGTTTTTGCTAAATTTACACAGGATGACCTTTTGGGTCAACACATTGTTGAAAAACGTCAGTCCTAACATATGTGAGAAATCAATACAACGGGTTTAAAGGTAGATTTAGAAATAACAAAACATTGACGTGGTCATAATGAGCGGTTAGATAAAGCCAACTAGCGTAGTTCGAGAGAATATGTCTAGTAAATTATTGTAGTTGCTCGAGAGAGAATTATGGCACCTAAAGTGCTCATGATCAGTAGAGAATACATAGGCGAAATTGTATAGAACATAGCGAGAAGGATTCCAACATTTGAGGAAATTATAATTCTAAACCTCCTTAATTTAGTCTCCAACCCTAAGTATCTTTAGTTGTTAATTTACTATTTTACTTTGTTAGTCAATTAGTTAGATATAAGAATCTTAATATTTATAACTTAGGAATTGTTCGAGCTTGTCTTTTTAGTGATATGGAACAGTTATAGCGAAACCTTAGTTCTCTGTGGGATTCGACTCCGGGCTTTTAGACCGGATTATATTTGCAGCGACCGATTATCCTTTTTAAGACTAGAGTTGGGTGTGATCACCTAACCGGCCCACATGCCAACCTTAGGTCAAACTCGGTCAACGAAAAATACTGTTGAACCGGTTAACCGGCCCCACCCGGTTCAACGGCTATAAATCTTTTTTTTTATTTTATTTTTTTAAAGCCATATGACCGTTGGCCTTCAAATTTGATCGTTGCCCAACAAATATTTTGCAAGAATAACCCCTTTTTGGGCAATTTTTTTAAAAATAACACTTTTAGTAATTACTTATTTAGTCCTTTGAATAAACTATAAATACACCTTCCCCATCTTCTTCATTTCTTCACTCATCTCTCATTTCTCAAACTCAAATTCTCAATTCAAGTTAAATCATGCCCCGTGATTCTAGAGTGCGCTCATATATTTGGGAACAGTTTGAGGTGGTAGAAGAAAATGAAGAAGTTCACAAAGTAAAGTGCAAGAACTGTGGTGGAGTCTTAAATCTTCGTCGAAAGTGGAAGGGCCCAGGCTATTTAAGGAGGCATATGAAGAGTTGTCTTGAGCGTTCTCCGGAAATTCGTATTTAAGATTTTAAGTTGATTTGAGACAATTTGTGTTATTTTAAAAGTATTAAATGTATTATGCTTAATATTTTAGTTTGTTAGATTAATTTGAAGTATTATTATGCAATGATAAGTGCAAGTTTGAACTTTAATTTGAAGTATTAAATGAAAATTTTAATTTGCAAGTTTAAACTTACAAATTATAAGTGAAATTTTTTTCCATCTTCATTGTATTCTATTATCTTAAATTCTTAATCAAATATTCAAATATAATAATTTTAAAGTCTTTGCATCCTTTATTCAAACACTATTTTTATAAGATTGTTTTTTGTTTATATTTTTACTTTAGTTATACAAAACACCAAAAAAATAAAAAAATAAAATAAAATAACATTAAACCGGCCCGACCCCCTGAACCTATAACCTTTCCGGTTCATTTTTTACCCGGATGGACCCGGACCCGTTAAGTACAGTATTGAAAAACCCGTAACCGGCCCGGATTGAGAATTGGTCGGTCACCTTTTTTTCCAACCCGAACCGGCTCGGCCCACCTGTTAAACACCCATAGTTTTTAGTAGTGAATCAAGTACCCGTTTGTCCATAAATATATTTTTTTCCGAAACTCATACTCAAAATGTTATTTGGTCATACATTACTCTGAATTTTCGAAACAAATTTGAAGATGTGTTTCAAGTTTGAAAAAATACTTTTACCTTTAAATAAAAATTTATTTCGCCACACAAAACTGCAATTTTAAGTGAAATGCATATTCAAATATAATTTTAAATTTTAATACTTTTTTTTAACCTAACTCTGTAAACTACTTTTCCTCAAAATCCACATTTTTAATGACCAAACGCCTATCAAAAGTTCTTTTTGTGTAGCAATAATGGTCAATAACATTGTAGAGTACAATATAAATGTTTTTATTTCGATTCATAAGGAATTCAGAAGAAAACTGTAACGACCCGACCAATCGTTTCGTGAGATTAAAACTGCAATTTTAAGTGAAATGCATATTCAAATATAATTTTAAATTTTAATACTTTTTTTTAACCTAACTCTGTAAACTACTTTTCCTCAAAATCCACATTTTTAATGACCAAACGCCTATCAAAAGTTCTTTTTGTGTAGCAATAATGGTCAATAACATTGTAGAGTACAATATAAATGTTTTTATTTCGATTCATAAGGAATTCAGAAGAAAACTGTAACGACCCGGCCAATCGTTTCGTGAGATTAGCCCTATTTCCCCTGTTTCAGCTTTATCATATGTTATTTAGCCTAATTATGATGTGTTGGGTTGGTCAGTTCGGGTTCAGAGCTGTCGTGATGAGAATTGAGACACGTAGTGTCTTGAATTGGCATAATAGTTGGAAAAGTCAACTGGGAGTTGACTTAAAAGTGAACGACCTCGCAATGTGGATTTTATAGCTCGGATAGCTTCTTTAGGTGATTTGGGACTTAGGAGTGTGTTCGGAATGTGAATTTGAGGTCCGGAGTAGATTTAGACTTGAATTGACGAAATTGAGTTTTTGACGATTTCTGCTCGGCAGTGAAAAATTAGCTATCGAGTTCGGAATGGAATTCCGAAAGTTGGAACATGTTCGTAAGGTCATTTTGGACGTGTGTGCAAATTTTCAGGTTAATCGGGCGTGTTTTGATTAGTTCGGCATCGTAGATGATTTTCGAAAGTTTTAGGAATCTTAGGCTTGAATTATGGGTTGAATTGGAGTTTCAGTGTTATTTTGGTGTTCTTAGGGTTCGACTAAGTCAGGATGATCATTTATGACTTGTTTGTATTTTTGGTTGGGGACCCAAAGGACTCATTTTGATTTCGGATAGCCTTCGTGGAGTTTGAAGTTGGAGAAATGCAGTAGAAATTGTTGTCCTTCTGGTGTGGCCGCACCTGCGAAAGGGAAGTTGCAGGTGCGGACAAGGGGAGCAGGTGCGGATTATTGGTAGGATGGATGAGATCTGCAGGTGCGAGGTTTTTACTGCACCTGCGAAGCCGCAGGTGCGGATAGTTAGCCGTAGGTGTGAATTTTGGTCCCTTAAGTAAAACGCGCAGGTGCGCACCTGGGACCGCAGGTGCGGGTCCGCAAGTGCGAGAAAAGGACCGCAAGTGCGGTAATCGCTGCGCAGAACATATAAATAGGACCCTCAGCGATTTTTGGGTCATTCTTCCACCATTTCTACACGGGTTTGAAGATTTTGAAGGGTTTTGAAGAGGGATTTCGAGAGTTCTTCGTAGAGGTAAGACTTTTGGAATTAAAACTCGTTTATATGTGATTAACAGACTGATTAGTGTTGAAATTTGTGGGAAATTAGTACCAAAAATTGGGTAATTAGGGCTTATAATTAGAGACTTTAAAATAGGGATTTTAGGGGTCATTTGAAGTCCGATTTTGATGTTCTTGGTATGTATAGACTTGTGGGAGGATGAGGATTCTTGTGATGCAAATTTTATCAGATTTCAAGATGTGGGACCGGGGCTCAGGTTTGGCAAATTTCAGGATTTTTGAATAATTTTGATAAATTATAAATGGGCTTCGTTCCTTGGCATATAATAACGATATGAATCTAATTTTTGGTAGATTCGGAGCATTCGGAGGCCGAGTCTAGAGGGAAGGGAACTATGGGCTAGGATTTTAGCAGGTTTTGAGGTAAGTAATGTTTCCAAACTTGGTTCTGAGGGTTCGAAACCCCGAACTATATGATATATGACTATAATTGAGGTGAAGCACATGCCAAGTGACGAACGTGCGGGCGTGCACTGAGTATTTGTGGCCTGGCTCATCCCATGGCACAATGTAGTAGTTATTACTGATTGATATCCACATGTCTATTAATGTGTTAAAGGTGAACATGTTAGGAATCATATTAAGTATAAATGCTAAGGCTTCACGTCGAAAATGCTGAGACCCGAGTGGTCGTATATTACTGTCTCATTTTGTGATTATTTGATTTCATATACTTAGTCATGTTATATCATATCATTTCATGCCTCAATAATTGTTAATTATATGCATATTTATCATTGTTTTGGGCTAATTTATACATATGTGAGCCATATGAGTGAGACTGGAGAGTAATGAACCATAGTACTATTATTTGATTAGATAATCGAATCTTTTATTTCTCTTGAGATTTCTTCAATGTTGAGTTCTACACACATCTTTTTTTTGGAGGTCTACAGCCATTATGAGACCGAGAGCCTGTTGTTGAGATAGTTATGAGATCGGACTGCACACCGCAGCGATACTTTAATCATGCCTTCGTTAGCTTGATATAGCGCTTGGGTCAGTAGATCCCCTCCAGAGTTAGTGAGCGCATTGATATTGAGGGATGGATCTTCCCTGGACATGGACCTTGTCCGAAGTTGATGATATGTGAGGGATGGATCGTGCCTGGACATGGATCTTGTCCGCGTGTTATGTTCCGGAGATGGATCTTCTCCGTGGGGCTAGATTGGCCATTTTCCTTAGTACCAAGTGACTACAGTCACCGATGATTATGTATATTCCGAGATGGACCTTCCCTGGGCTTGAGAGCCATATACAGTACTGAGTGGACTGCCGTGTGAGGGTTGTGAGCACTATGTGCATTTCCACACTGGTTTCATATATTTATATGATGGCATGTAGAGTATTCCGGCATACTTGGCATATTTTATATATTTTCTGATAAACTTTTAGCATGTCTAATTTCTGTACGCTATTTATTGTAAATCTCGAGGTTTAGTCTGTCACTACCTCTCAGCCCATATGTTGGGTTCGTTACTTACTGAGTTGGTGTACTCACGTTACCCCTACACCTTGTGTGCAGATCCAGGTACACCGAGACCCGGTAGTGGATACTGAGCAGCTGTCAGAGTTTCTTCGGAATCATCGAGGTAGCACCTGGCGATCGCGACCTCGTCTTCTCCTCCTTTATCTTCCTGTCGCACTTTTATTATTACAGACTATGTTGTCATTTCCTCTATTTTTTTACATTTGTACGTTGAAGTAGCTCGTGACTTGGTGACACTAGATCCGGGGTTGGATTTTGAAATATGCTTTAAATGTTGGTAAACTTTAAAATAGGTTATTATCAATATTCATCTTCTAATTTATAAATTTTCAAGAAAAAAAACTTGGATTCAACGAAATGTGTGGCTTGCCTGATTCCACGACAGGCGCCATCACGACTAAGGATTTGGGGTCGTAACAAGTTGGTATCAGAGCCCTAGGTTAGATAGGTCTCACCGGTCATGAGCAGGTTTAGTAGAGTCTTGCGTATCGGTACGGAGAATTCTGTACTTATCTTCGAGAGGCTACATAACCCTTAGGAAAAATCTCACATTCTTGAATCCTGTCGTGCGAAATTGTTGAGTTCTGGAACTAAACTTCTATTGTTTCATTCTCTCACAGATGGTGAGGACTCGCGCTATCGATCGGGGTGATCAGACACCAGTTGGACCGGCGAGGGGTCGACGCCGTGGCAGAGGGAGGGGTGCAGCCCGCACAGCGCAGTCGAGGCAGTACCTGTGGACCCTCCTACTATTCAAGACCATGTTCCCGCCGTTGAGACTCCAGCGGGACAGGCTCAGGCACCGACAGTGCCTATTGTGATTCTGGGTCTTCAGGAGACCCTTGCTCAGATTCTGACTGTGTGCACCAGTCTTGCACATGCAGTCGCTATATCTACTACTGCCGCTACTTCTCAGGCCGGGGGAGGCACTCAAACTCCAGCTGCCCGGACACCTGAGCAGGTTACCTAGGGGCTTCAGACACCGGGGGCAGCTCCAGTCCAGCCGGTTGCCCCAGCCCAGGATTTTGTGGTCCCAGCTTTGGCAGATGACGAGCAGCGCAGGTTGGAAAGGTTTAGTAGACTTCAACCTCCGATTTTCAGTACTACTAAGGGCGAGGATGCCCAGGGCTTTTTGGACAAGTGTCAGAGGATTCTTTGCACAATAGGGATATTGGAGGCCAGTGGGGTCCCATTTACTACCTTCCAATTCTCAGGAGCTGCACTTGCTTGGTGGGAGGCCTATGAGAGGCGTAGACCTATTGACGCAGCGCCCCTTACCTGGCATCAGTTCTCCATTCTCTTCTTGGAGAAGTATGTAATGCAGTCCCGTAGGGAGGAGCTGCGCAGGGAGTTCGAGCAGTTGTCAGGCGGACATGACCGTGACACAGTATGAGATGAGGTTATCCGAGTTAGCCCGTCATGCTATTTGGCTAGTTCCCACATATAGGGAGAGGATCAGGAGGTTTGTTGATGGACTCACTTGTTGGCTTCAGATTTTTCTAACCAGAGAGAGGGTATCTGGCGCTTCTTTTAAGGAGGTGGTTGACATTGCTAGAGAGATTGAGTCGGTTCGCCGCCAGGAGCGAGTCGAGAGGGAGGCCAAGAGACCTAGAGGGTCTGGTAGTTTTGGTGGTGTTCATTTAGAAGGTTAGTCTCAGCACAACAGAGGCTATTCATTTAGGCCTCCTTAGCCAACCAACCCAGCCTACAGTGGTGCTTTATCGGGGCATGGTCCCCGCAGCTCTCATCCGGGCCGTTCATCATTCAGTGCTCTTCTAGACCAGAGTTCATCTCGGCCGCCATCAGTTCAGGGTTCCTCAGCGCATGGTTCTTCTGGTAGTTATTCTGGTTCTACGGGTTCCCTTCAGTCCCTACCGTCATTTGCTGAGAGGGGTTTCTTTGAGTGTGGTGATCCGGGTCATATCAAGAGGTTTTGTAACCGTCTTTCGGGTGGTTCATTCCAGTAGAGGAGCCAGCCTTCAGCTTCAGCACCAGTTACTACACCACCCGCCCAGGCAGCTAGGGGTGGGGGTCAGTCAGCTAGAGGCCGCCCTAGAGGGGGAGGTCGATCAGGCGGAGGTCAGCCTCGCTTTTATGCACTCCCATCCAGACCAGATGCTATGGCCTCAGATGCACCGATTACAGTTATTGTCTTAGTCTGTCACCGAGATGATTCGGTCTTATTTGATCCTGGTTCCATGTATTCTTATGTTTCGTCATACTTTGCCTATTTTCTGGATATGCCCCGTGAGTCTTTAGTTACTTCTGTTCATGTGTCGACTCCGGTGGGCGATACTATTATTGTGGACCATGTGTATCGGTCGTGTGTGATATCCATGGGGGTCTAGAGACCCGAGTGGACCTATTGTTACTTAGCATGGTTGATTTTGATGTGATATTGGGCATGGATTGGTTATCTCTGTGTCATATTGTTCTTGATTTCCACACTAAGACCGTGACCTTAGCGATGCCAAGATTTTCGAGAGTTGAGTGGAGAGACTCTATTGAGTATGTGCCTAGTAGGGTGATTTCTTACCTGAAGGCCCATCGTATGGTAGAAAAAGGGTGTTTATCGTATTTGGATTTTGTGAGGGATATCAGTGTTGAGACTTCCACTATTGATTCTGTTCCTGTGGTCCGTGATTTTCCGGATGTGTTTCCTGCTGACCTGCCAGGCATGCCACCTGATAGGGATATTGATTTTGGTATCGATTTGGTGGCCTATCGCTATTCCACACGGACGGAGTTAAAGGAATTGAAGGAGTAGCTTCAGGAACTCCGAGATAAGGGATTCATTTGGCCTAGTGTGTCACCTTGGGGTGCACCGGTGTTGTTTGTAAAGAAGAAGGATGGTTCCATGAGGATGTGTATTGATTACAGGCAGCTGAACAAGGTTACAGTCAAGAATAAACATCATTTGCCTCGCATTGAAGATTTGTTTGACCAGCTTCAGGGAGCTAGGGTGTTCTCTAATATTGATTTGAGATCCGGGTATCATCAGTTGAAGATTCGGGATTCTGATATTCCCAAGACAGCTTTCAGGACTAGTTATGGTCACTATGAGTTTATGGTGATGTCTTTTGGGATGACCAATGCCCCAGCAACTTTCATGCATTTGATGAACAACGTGTTTCAGCCGTACTTGGATTCTTTTGTCATAGTGTTCATTGATGCCATCCTGGTGTATTCTCGTAGCCAGGAGGAGTATGCTCAACATTTGAGAGTTGTTTTACAGAGATTGAGTGAGGAGAAACTTTATGCAAAGTTCTCCAAGTGTGAGTTTTGGATTGGCTCAGTAGCTTTCTTGGGACACGTGGTGTCCAGTGAGGGTATTCAGGTTGATCCGAAGAAGATAGAGGCGGTGCAGAGTTGGCCCAGACCGACCTCAGCTACAAAGATTAAGAGCTTACTTGGTTTGGCGGGATACTACCGTCGCTTTGTGGAGGGATTTTCTTCTATTGCTTTTCCCTTGACCAAATTTACCCAGAAGGGTTCTCCATTCAGGTGGTCGGACGAGTGTGAGGAGAGCTTTCAGAAGCTCAAGACTGCATTGACCTCAACTCCAGTGTTAGTGTTACCATCAGCTTCAGGTTCTTATACCGTATATTGTGATGCCTCGAGGATAGGCATCGGGTGCGAGTTGATGCAGGAGGTTAGGGTGATTGCCTACGCCTCGCTCCAGTTGAAGACTCATGAGAAGAATTATCCCGTACATGATCTCGAGCTAGCAGCCATTGTTCACGCCTTGAAGATTTGGCGTCATTATTTGTACGGTGTGCATTGTGAGGTTTTTACTGATCACCGTAGTCTGCAACATCTATTTAAGCAGAAGGATTTGAATTTGTGTAAGAGGAGATGGTTGGAGCTTCTCAAGGATTATGACCTCACTATTATATACCACCCGGGGAAGGCCAATGTAGTGGTCGATGCCTTGAGTCGCAGCGCAGAGAGTTTGGGGAGTCTAGCATATCTCCCAGCAACAGAGATACCACTAGCCCTTGATGTTCAGGCTTTAGCAGGTCAGTTTGTGTGATTGGACTTATCGGAGCCTCACCGGGTGTTGGCTAGTGTAGCTTCCAGGTCTTCTCTTTATGACTGGATCTGAGAGCGCCAGTATGAGGACCCACACTTGCTCGTTCTTCAGGACAGGGTCCGGCGAGGCGATGCCAGGAATGTAGTGATTGATGATGATGGGGTTATGAGAATGCAGGGTCAGATTTGTGTGCCCAATGTGGACGGGCTTCGAGAATTGATACTAAGCATAGGCCCATAGCTCGCGGTATTCCATCCATCCGGGTGCCGCGAAGATGTATCAGGATCTGAGACAAAAATATTGGTGGAGGCGGATGAAGAAGGATATTGTTGAGTTTGTAGCTCGGTGTCTCAACTATCAACATGTTAAGTATGAGCACCAGAGACCAGGTGGATTGCACTAGAGGTTAGATATTCCGGAGTAGAAGTGGGAGCGGATCACCATGGACTTTTAGTTGGACTCCCACGGACTTCGAGGAGGTTCGATGTTATATGGGTTATTATGGATCGGTTGGCCAAGTCCGCGCACTTCATTCCTGTTGGTACTACTTATTCTTCGGAGCGGTTAGCTAAGATTTATATAAGAGAGATTGTCCGATTGCATGGGGTTCTAGTTTCTATCATTTATGACAGAGGTACTCAGTTCACATCCCAGTTTTGGAGAGCCGTGCAGAGAGAGTTAGGTACTCAGGTGGAGTTGAGCACAACGTTTCATCCTCAAACCGACGTGCACTCATAGCGTACTCTTCAGATTCTGGAGGACATGTTGCATGCATGTGTCATTGATTTTGTGGGTTCATGGGACCAGTTTCTGCCACTCGCGGAGTTTGCTTATAATAATAGTTATCAGTCGAGTATCCAGATCGTTCCGTATGAGGATTTATATGGGAGGAGGTGTAGATCTCCGGTTGGTTTGTTCGAGCCAGGTGAGGCCAGACTATTAGGAACAGATTTGGTTCAGGATGCGTTGGATAAGGTGAAGTTGATTCAGGAGCGGCTTCGCACAGTGCAGTCTAGGCAGAAGAGTTATGCGGACTGAAAGGTCCGGGATGTGTCTTTTATGGTCGGGGAGAAGGTACTACTGAAGGTGTCACCCATGAAGGGTGTTATGCGGTTCGGGAAGAGGGGAAAGTTGAGCCCCCCGTTCATTGGACCTTTTGAGGTGCTTTAGAGAGTTAGAGAGGTGGCTTATAGACTTGCCTTGCCACCTACCTTATCGAGTGTTCGTCCGGTATTTCATGTTTTGATGCTCCAGAAGTATGTTGGTGACCCGTATCATGTTTTGTACTTCAGCACGGTTCAGCTTGAGGGTGATATGACATATGAGGTGGAGCCAGTGGCTATTTTGGATCGAAATGTCAGAAGGTTGAGGTCTAAGGATATAGCTTCAGTAAAGGTACAGTGAAGAGGGCAGGTGGTGGAGGAGGCCACCTGGGAGACCGAACGGGAGATGCGTAGCAGACACCCTCACTTGTTTGAGACTCCAGGTATGTTTCTATACCCGTTCGAGGATGAACATTTGTTTAAGATGGGGAGAATGTAACGACCTGTCCGGTCGTTTTGTGAGATTACTCATTTTTCCTCCATTTCAGCTTTATCATATGTTATTTAGCCTAATTATGATGTATTGGTTCAGTCGATTCGGGTTTGGAGCGGTCGTAGTGAGAATTGAGACACGTAGTCTCTTGAATTGGCGTAATAGTTGGAAAAGTCAACCGGGAGTTGACTTATAAGTGAACGATCTTGGAATGTGGATTTTATAGCTCGGATAGCTTCGTTAGGTGATTTGGGACTTAGGAGTGTGTTCGAAATATGAATTTGAGCGGAGTAGATTTAGACTTGAATTGGCGAAATTGAGTTTTTGGCGATTTACGATCGGTAGTGAAAAATTAGCTATCGAGGTTGGAATGGAATTCCGGAAGTTGGAACAGGTTCGTAAGATTATTTTGGATGTGTGTGCAAATTTTTGGGTTAATCGGGCATGTTTTGGTTAGTTCGGCGTCGTAGATGATTTTCGGAAGTTTTAGGAATCTTAGGCTTGAATCATGGGTTGAATTGGAGTTTCGATGTTATTTTGGGTGTTACGAGGGTTCGACTAAGTCCGCGTGATCATTTATGACTTTTTTGTATTTTTGGTTGGGGTCCCGAAGGGCTCGGATTGATTTCGGATAGCCTTCGGGGAGTTTGAAGTAGGAGAAATGCAGCAAAAATTGTTGTCCTTCTGGTGTGGCCGCACCTGCCAAAGGGAAGCCGCAGGTGCGATGGGCGCAGGTGCGGACAAGGGGCACAGGTGAGGGTTCTTGGTAGGTTGGAGGAGATCTGTAGGTGTGAGGTTTTTACCGCACCTGCGAAGCCGCATGTGCGGATAGTTAGCCGTAGGTGCGAGTTTTGGTCCCTTAAGTAAAACGTAGATGCGCACCTGGGACCGCAAGTGTGAGAAAAGTACCGCAAGTGCGGTCATCGCTGGGCAGAACATATAAATAGGACCCTTAGCGATTTTTGAGTCATTCTTCCACCATTACAACACGGGTTTGAAGCTTTTGAAGGGTTTTGAAGAGGGATTTCGAGAATTCTTCGTAGAGGGAAGACTTTTGGACTTAAAACTCGTTTATATGTGATTAATGGACTGATTAGTGGTGAAATTTATGGGAAATTAGTACAAAAAATTGAGTAATTAGGGCTTGTAATTAGAGACTTTAAAATGGGGATTTGAGGGGTCACTTGAAGTCCGATTTTGATGTTCTTGGTATGTATAGACTCGTGGGAGGATGAGGATTCTTGTGATGTAAATTTATCAGATTTTGAGACGTGGGTCTGGGGGTATAAATGCTAAGGCTTCACGCCAAAAATGCTGAGATCCGAGTGGTCGTATATTACTGTCTCATTTTGTGATTATTTGATTTCATATACTCAGTCCTGTTATAGCATATCATTTCATGCCTCAGTCTCAATAATTGTTAATTATATGCATATTTATCATTTTTTTGGGATGATTTATATATCTGTGAGCCATATGAGTGAGACTGGAGAGTAATGACTGAGAGAGGCCCAGAGCATGTTGTGGAGATAGTTATGAGATCGGACTACATACCGCAACGATACTTTAATCATGCCCTCGTTGGCTTGATATAGCGCTTAGGCCAATAGGGCTCCTTCGGAGTCTTTACACCACTAGTGAGCGCATTGATATTGAGGGATGGATCTTCCCTGGATATGGACCTTGTTCGAAGTTGATGATATGTGAGGGATGGATCGTCCCTGGACATGGATCTTGTCCGTGTGTTGTGTTCCGGAGATGGATCTTATCTGTGGGGATGGATTGACCTTTTTCCTCAGTACCAAGTGACTACAATCACCGATGATTATGTACATTCCAGGATGGACCTTCCTTGGGCCTGAGAGCCATATACGGTACTGAGTGGACTGTCGTGTGAGGGTTGTGAGCACTATGTGCATTTCCACACTGGTTTCATATATTTATATGATGGCATGTAGAGTATTCCGGCATACTTGGCATATTTTATATATTTTCTGATAAACTGTTAGCATGTCTAATTTTTGTACGCTATTTATTGTAAATCCCGAGGTTTAGTCTGTCACTACCTCTCAGCCCATAGTTTGGGTTCGTTACTTACTGAGTTGGTGTACTCACGTTACCCCCTGCACCTTATGTGCAAATCTAGGTACACCGGGACCCGGTAGTAGATACTGAGCAGCTGTTAGAGTTTCTTCAGATTCATCGAGGTAGCAGTTGGCGATCGCGACCTCGTCTTCTCCTCCTTTATCTTCCTATCACACTTTTATTATTACAGACTATGTTGTCATTTCCTCTATTTTTTTACATTTGTACGTTGAAGTAGCTCGTGACTTGGTGATACTAGATCCGGGGTTGGATTTTGAAATGTGCTTTAAATGTTGTTAAACTTTCAAATGGGTTATTATCAATATTCTGCCTCTAATTTATAAATTTTCAAGAAAAAATAAATAAAAAATAAACTTGGATTCAATGAAATGTGTGGCTTGTCTGATTCCACGACAGGCGCCATCACGACTAAGGATTTGGTGTCGTGACAAAAACTTATCATATTTTATTCCCCACCTAGCATATCTCAATATTTTACCTTTCACATTAGTTTCATTATAACATTTTTTCGTTGTTGTTTTAAATTTACTTCTTGTTAAGAAGTGGAATAACAGAAACTATACACAAAAAATTGCTATTTCTTTATCAACAAGCACTATTTTTGGTCCTTTTTACTAGTACTTCCAGGCACTTGGGTCTATCTTTGCAAACAAAACCAAATATGAAATTTAAAATAAAAAAAAACGAACTTTGTGTTATGAATAATAAAAGAAGAAGAACAATATTGCAGAGAAAGAGAGAGAGGGAATTCTTATTGAATTTT
>MDKI01173100.1:0-33204 GCA_005239505.1 Nicotiana paniculata | reverse complement strand
TATATATATATATATATATATATATATATATATATATATATATATATATATATACTAGTCTCTATGTACATGCTTTGCACGTAAATATTTAATCAATTATTTATATGAATTTTTCAATATAGCAATTGAAGTGATAAAAGAAGCAGCAAAATTCGTTTTAATACTTGAAGTCAATATGCAAATATTGGTAATTTAGTTAAGTTAATTAGATAGTATATCTATTTATATCATAGAAATATATAGTGAAATCGTATCTTATCTAATACTTACTTCATAAATGATATTTTGGGTGTAGTTTTTCCTTAGATCGTTTCTGTTTTTTAGTAGTTTGGAGAATGTAAGCTGAACTTTCTTTTGGTTGTTCCTGAAAGCGCCCTTCCTTTTTAGCCCATTATTAAGGAACTCGATTTATTTTTTAGAAAATTCAAAAAGGAATATTAATTTTTTTTGAAAATAGAGTTTATATGATAGAATGACATATTTTGTCCGATATATTGTGATTGAATTTTAGTTATATTTAATCAACAAAAATAAAAGAATGGAAAAGAAAACTAATTATTACAAACCTACCGAATCTTATATTAACATGTGAATAATTAACATGAAAAAATTCTGTCTAACATATAGTTTGAAGTTGTACGCCAACCTTTAAAAAGATAATAAAGAACTAATAACAATTTGGGAAGTTTGACAAATTTTGTTACGTTAATTAATTGTTATACTATATTAATAAAACATAATCAAGAATCACATTCTAGGTAAAAAATCATATTTGCTCCTCATCTAGTATAAATTCTATTAACTATGACATCTCCTCCTTATCAAAAGATAAATTATGAGTATTTGTAAAAAATGACTCGCTTGTAATTTTTTAGATGGATTTAACATATAGTTTAAATATTGCAGTTATATCCAACATTAAAGTGCTTTATTGAAGAAACATTTTATCTTTTGACCTTTCAAGTAAATACAATTTCATCCTTTGTTGCAAACTCACAAATTTAGTGACATAATTAACCACATGAGGGAATAAAGCAGTGAAATAGGGTTTACTCACGTAAAATATTTGTGGTTACTCAAAATTAACCACATGTCTAAACAATAGAACCATCATGTATAATTATTTATCCTGCATATTGAATTCTCTCGATGAAATTCTCTTCACAGAAATTATTAGTGATTTTCTCCAATTCATTATGACAATTTTCCTGCACACCAAAGAACAAAGCCTGAAAAGTGAAAACCAAGTGAAAGTATCAAAACTATTTTTTAATTACAGAATAACTAATAGTAATTCCTGAAAAGGTTGTTCTGCTAATTACAAAAGATAATACCTGAAAAATAGTGCAATGCAAGAAATTAAGAGAAGTCTTAACTAAAGTTAGTAAATCCCTAGTGTTCCATTATGAAAACAAGTAGTTCCACGAGTACAATGATTTTCGTCTTTTGATTATGGAATATCATAAGAATAGTTATTTGTAAACTACAAAAAGGAAGTAAGTTAAACATGTTTGTGGTATAATATAAGTGGCTTAGGTGAACTACAAAAAGAAATCATGCCTCAGGTGATTTACAATTATGTCCTTAAATAATATAAATATTAAAGGTTATAAAAGTCAATCAATGTTTTAGGGATATTTTTATCATTCAATATTTAGTATAAATTATTCGTGCTTTTACAATAATATGGATAAGAGAGTGAGTTAGCGTTTTTGGAAGTTGCCAATTTTTTTATTCCTATTCCTTGGTGATTTCGGTTTACAACAAGAATTAAAAAATTAGTTTCCTAATTTTGTAGCGTTGATTAAATGGGACGTATCCCGTCATCGTCTTGTATCGGGACGGCACCAAAATCGAAAAATCCACACAACTTAGCCGGTAGTTGATCCTACATTACCACGTCAAGAGAACTTCTTCGAGATAAGGTGTCAATTCACCACGTTTCTATCTATTCTTCTCGAAATCATTTTATACTAGTACATCAGTTACGAAGCTAGGAATTTCTCCAAGGATATTCAAATTTTAAATAAGTGAAAAAAATCTCTATAAAAGATGGTCAATTGACCACCCCTATGACCATGTGGCTTCGCCCATGGTACACAGTAGCAGAAGTAAAACAAGTAACAAGTCAAAGTAGTGTGTAGAATTACCTCTGTATGCTACATATTGAAGGAAAAGATGCATTACACTGGTTGACAGAAAGCAGGAATTAATAACACCAAATTCCTTAACTTAATTTCAATCTCAGGCTTACTGCCTTCAAAAATACAGAGCTAATGCACATATTTAGTTATTCACACCAGATCTCTCTACATGCATCAGCTTGGGATATTATACAGAAAACTGCAGTCCTTCAACAATTGATTAACAATTGTTATATGAAATGGTAATGTGTACCATAGACTTAAAAAAGGTAGCCCGGTGCACTAAGCTCCCGCTATGCGTCTATTGTACGCAGTCTTACTGCATTTCTGCAAGAGGCTGTTTCCACGGCTACAACCCGTGACCTCCTGGTCACATGGCATGGCAGCAACTTTACCAGTTACCATAGACTTAGTATTGTAACATTAAGAGTTTGAACTTCATTGAGCCACTCCCTACTTGAAATTTATCAAGTGATTCTCTTACCTTCAAATGCAAATTCGACT
Source organism: Nicotiana paniculata (assembly GCA_005239505.1). Taxonomy (NCBI): domain Eukaryota; kingdom Viridiplantae; phylum Streptophyta; class Magnoliopsida; order Solanales; family Solanaceae; genus Nicotiana; species Nicotiana paniculata. The sequence goes on along the minus strand of MDKI01173100.1, from coordinate 30,556 downwards.
GAGTGAGTCTTGACTTAAAATAAGGAGCAATTGTATCACATGAACTACCTCTCTTAGCATAGAAAATATGAGCAAAGGAGCATACTCAATTAATTGATGATCAAGTGATGTTAGTAAGAAACCACAAGAACCAAAATCATAATTTCTTGATAATTTATTGGTAACTTTACCGGTTACAATAAAACAACCAGAAGGCAAGAATCAAGATGATGATGAGGAGTTGAGAAAGGAGTTCTGGCCATCTCAACAGGGTAGCCCTAGCCAAGTTTGGGTCTTTGACCATGGTTCGAATACAATTTCCGATTTAGGAGATGCCCGAGGGAACCGCATCAACTCCCTTGAGATCTTCAAGGATTGGCTTTCATTAATACTTGAATCTACGAAAAGGATGGCCTTACGGAGTAAAGGGGCAGAGCCAAGTACGAACCTTACAAAGCGCAATTCAGTTCTTGAACCATAGAATTTGTTTATACCCAATGTTTGAAGATTACTGAATCCTGGTGCCGCGCAGTCTGGTTCTTCAAAATAATTTACATCCACTTCCATATCACCTTTCTTCCTCTGGCCCGACTAAAAACAGTATAAAAGTAAAAAATCAGTAATGTTTTCAGCAGAAAATGCCTTACAACTCATGAACTCAGCTACTTACGAGAATTTGAAGTATCTCTAAATTGGGACAACTTCTAAGAACGGTTAGAAGGGCAATATTTGATCTTCACCATCAAAAAAATATAGACATCTCAAATTAGTGAGGTGCATGGGAAGACTCTCTGCTCTAGTACCAGAAGCCAAAAACTAGACAGCAAAAAACCACAAAAGAATAAGGTTAACCATTACATAAAAATGTGCATTATTCTGAGCTAAGCAGATAAATCGACTTTTGCAACTAACCTTGAGGAAGTATCTGCCTAAAATAAGATAGCTACATTATGCCAACAGCTGAGAAAATTGGTCAAACTCATCGCTTTATCTTGTCTGTTTTGTACTTCTTCTTGGGATGTAATTCCGAGTATTCTCAGCTTCCCACATTCCATGAAAGAACTCAATTTAAGGGTACCACAGCTATGCAAAAATAACATTGAAAGTTCTGGGGCGTGTATATTGAAGAAACGAAGACCACTGCAATACACAAAACACAGAGTCTTAAGGTTTGGGCTCCAAAGGGAAAAAATTTCAACGTTTCATTCGAAGGCAACTCGCTTAAGTTGAATCCAACTGAGCATCTGGAAACCCCTAAAACTACACGGTGGCCTGAAAATGCAGTTCGATAAGTATAAACGTTTTAGTCCCACACAATACACATATGAAGGCAATTTATAAGGAGCATTGCCATTGTTTTGATTCTGAAGACTGAAATTCACGAGACCATTCCTCGACAAAAACAGCATCCATCGATCAACAACTAAGTGTTGGGAAGAATGTATTATCGATATCTCCATGAAGAACGTCTTAATGGCTCCATGGTGTTGGAACAGAATTGTACTAATGATGTCTATTGTGTATGCTGGTGTTCTTTTTGTGCAAAATCGTGCATCAAACACGAGTTTCGGGTTTGAAGCCCAAACATATCTCCATGCTCTAGACAAAACACTCATTTTTGCAGCATCCTCAATGGACATGTGATCCTGAATCTGGTGTATGACATTAATAGGAAGATCCGTAAGCCTATCGAGTTTGTCCCCTCCAACTGCAAGTCTCTTACAGCTATCTGTCATCGCCATTCTGACTTCTGGTCATTTGAACAAAAAAGAGGGAACTTAAAACATAAATGAGAACATGTTTCAACATGCTGCATACACAAATCCAACGTAGCTCTACATCATAGTCAAGAAAGTAATGTCATACTTTAAGGCGCTTGAGAAACTCATGTCAACACATGCCTATTACAATAAAACCACGGGGATTGAATCAGTGATGTCAAAGGCGCGCTTAAGCACAGAAGCGAGGCTCAAAACATGTTGAGTGCTTCGCCTCGCTTTGTGGGCGCCTCAGTATCACATCAAGACTCTAAGACATACTTTTCTTTGTCAATGAGTGTAATCATGAAAAGGTGACACTAAACAATTGATATTTCACAAAATCATAACTTTTTTTTTAATTTCTTAGTCCATATATTTGTTATTCATGATTATACTTATTGGTCTTGGATACATATACATATTTTTACTTTTTCTCCAGTTGCACCTTTTTTCAGTAAAGGCCACGCTTTAGTTGCGCTTTGCGCTTAAAGCCCCAACGAACCTTAGAACTTTTTTGCGCTTTACGCCTTTAATAACACTGGATTGAATGTATGTCAGAGCAAAGCTCTTGCCATACAGATAGCTAGATTAAGTGTTAGACCAATTTTCAGTTTACCTTGGATTGGACATCCAAACATTTATCAGTATTATATATACAAACTATTCTACAAAGTATGCCATGAAGATGTTAAGCTTCAAAAAAGATCCAACAACTGCAACTATGTCAACTTTGGACCACATAAAACGTTACAACTTCTTTATCAATGTGTTAGAACTATGACAATCCCATTAAAATATTGAATGCAGTAAGCAATTCTAGGAACATAACTTTAATTAGTTACTAGTACTAAAGAGTTTTTTTACACCTGAATATAAAAAATACAACAACAACAAATCCAGTGTAATTCTACGGGGCAGGAAGTGTTTACCCAGACCTTACTTTGTGAAGGTAGAAAGGTTGTTTCTAAAGGAAAGAGTACAACAACAAACCACGTAGTGTGTAGGCAGACCTTGAGAAGTATGTTGCTGTTTCCGATAGACCTGGATGACTATAGTATTTATACCATCACAATTTCAATTCATTGAAACGTATAATTAGCACGTAAAAGTACATATCCAGTTATAATTTACCATATGAAAGGAAGGGGTTAGGGGTTAATTATCAAAAGAGGGAGATCACCCGAGAGATTTAAATTTAAAAAAAAAAAAAAGGAAGACAAAAAATTTGATACCTTTAAAGAGGATGTCAATATGAATATTTGAGGTTTCGCTGCAGATTGATTTTTGAGGTTTTGTATCAGAGAGAAAGATCGACGTGTAACAAAGGTTTTATAGATCACATATGAAAACCAATGCTTTTTTTAGTCCAAATTCTTTTTTTCCGGTTAGATATATTATTATTATTATATATTACCTATTCTCATTGAAAGCAATGTGAAACTGATCCTTCTTTTTAATTTTATTTATTTATTACATCTCACCATTATATTTTAATGAATATCACATATCAATTACAATAATTAACCTCTCATCTATTGGTTTTCCCCAATTAAATAATTTACATAGCTTCACCCGTACGTCTCTATATAATATTAATCCTACATCTAATTTACACAAAAAGTTTCTGTGCCGTGTGACAATAAACCTTTTGATGAATCGGTTTATGTAGTCAATATGTATGTTTATTATTTAGCCTAAAAATATCTATTTATTGAAAGAAATACTATTCAACAACTTTACGCCCTATTTTTTATGAAGCAGAAGATGAATGGAGTCAACACAATATAATGTTAAGAGGCTCATCGTACATCTCTTTGGTTTATTCGAAGAATTATTCTGTTGTGTCACAAAAGAATGGGGCAGTAAAAGTTATTTACTATTCTAGGTTCACACATAATTTTTTTAATGTTGAAGAAATACACATGCATTAATAATGTCGCAGTTCGACATTTCTCAATATGAGTTTGTCTTCCTTTATTACATTTACATGTGAAATATACCTTTTTTTTGTCTTCCGCATTATATTATTTTTTGTTGTATAGAGTCTCCGTTCACCGGCAATCGTTCTGCACGCGGGGAGAGGAATGCGGGAAAGTGGGGTCCTTTCACCTGTGCTCACTTCCGTTTTAGAAGTCAGATTGGATTTCCAATTGGTGCGGATGGTTCAGGGGGAGCCGGTTCCGCCTCCGGCTGAGGAGGGAAATTTCAATCGTTACGCGGTAGCTTCGACGAGCTGGGACGTGGAAGTGAAAACCCTAAACAACTGATGACGCTAGCGACGACTCGTGGGGCCCCCTAACGCCGAACAAAAAGGACTACCCGATTCAGTGATGACACTGACGGTACTATCCCATTTTTTTTTTTTGCTTTCTTTTCCAATCGCCCCGCGAAGACAGACGTTCGGAAAGGTTCTCGAGATTCTCAATCGCTCTTGCCGAGCTGTCCTCCTAGATTTCCCGAAGGTAATGCCAGGGCCTTTTCAGTACTGACGACTCTTGATGAACCAAGATTTTGACCGGATACGAAATCACTGGTGCTCGATCTAGTGGTATTTTTATGGGGATTCTTTTTATCGCTATAGGATCCCTATTCAAGATCACTGCCCACGGGATAAGGTTTGCAGATGCGATCATGAATCGAACCAGATCGAAACCTTCGTGCAGCTGTTGCGCCCTTGCTTCTTGCCTTATCTTACTTAGTAAAGTAACCTTTCGCGCTAGGCGCTCACCTTTTTTGGCTTCCCTAAAATAGAATATTTGGAAGTTGGTAAAGACCCGCCCCTTGTTTCAGTCAGAATGAGTCCCCGAGACCCCGGGACAAAGCCCCTTAGTGCCCCGGGACGGGAGTGGGGGACGGCCCTACGCGCAGGCAACATGTGGGCGTGACGTCCTGGAAGCGGACGTGTAAAGCATATCGCTTTTCGCATATCACTTATCCCGGTCACCCCTTCCATCCAGAGGAGCAAACTCACAATTTTAATAGCGTCGTGTATTTGCACCGTGGCCCTAGATTTTGCTTCTTCATATCACAAGCGTATCAGATCAATTTTCTTGCATAAAGTTTAAATCAGTTTCGTCGTAGCAGGAATATATGTATTATTTTTAAGTTGATTGTTTCCTATGTAATTGTCTGAAATTCTATGCTCTGCTTCAGTTTATGTGAGAATATACTACTATTTGGAAAGTCTACAATATTGATCTTTGCACATATTTTTCTTAGATATTTTATAAATATTTTTAATTATAAATTGTTATAACTTATAATATCTTTTATATAGTTTTTAAATAAGTAAATTTTATTTTCTGTAACTTGAAGAAGTTGTGTCTAATTTCAGGATCAATATTAAAATTTTTGGCTAAGTAACAGTAGGAAAGAGGGGAAAAAGAGAATTTATAGGAGTTAAATAACATAGAAATTAACAGTAAGAAAGAGGGAGAAAAAGGAACGAAAGAAAAAATAATAGAGGATGGAGGAGTAACGTACATGGCTTTTATGGAATATGAGATTATTTTTTGTTTCTTTAGCTTCTTTACATTTCTTTTCAGTGTCTTTTTTAATCACTATCTTATGAAGTAGGCTAAGTATTTTAGGGGGCTGAAGTAGCTTATAATGCATTATAGTACAATTAAGGCGGCAAGAAACTCCAACAGTAAAGCAGTAAAAATAACAATATTGGTAAGACAGGAATTTTGTGAAATTACTTTTATTTAATATTCTCTGCGTGAGTATACTAGTTAAAATAAAAAAAAGGTGTATTAAAACCAAGTAGACACCCATTATGTATTTTTTTCTTCGAAATATACAATAATAAAAAATTCAATCATGTATGCTCTAATTATAACAAAAATAATTTTAGCTGTGATCTCATGAAAATAACTAAATTTCATCTATGTGTACATAAAAAGCTTTGCTTATTCTATCTTGACTAAAGTCATAAAAAGAAAATGTTCAGTGATCCTTTTTATAATCGCGCGAAGCGCGAACAATTTCACTAGTGTAGAATAATTTTTAAGATAACTTAAAAATCAACCGCAAGTATTCGTTCATAATTGAGTGAGATTATTGAAAATAAGGTAGGTTAATTATTTGATATAACATATTAATAACTCGTACAAAACAATAAGAGAAGAGAAGAGTATTTGAGAGAAAAGTAGCGAGAATTTTTATTGATTTGAGACGAATTACAATAAAATAGAATTCTTCTATTTATATAGAAAAAGTGTCTTAGTAACAGCGTAACGAACCCTAAAACCTCTCTAAAATATAGATATTCACTTTAAATACAATTCTATTTATAAAAAAAAAAGCTTATAATATAGTACTCCATCCGTTTCAATTTAGATTGCTAGTTTGACTCGGCACGGAGTTTAAGAATTTTTTTTTTTTTTGAAACGTGTGATCTTAAAAGCAAAGCTTTATAGGGCCATGACATTTGTGTGGTTATAAATTCTCATTAATGGTAAAATGAGTAAAATGAAGAGTTTAAAGTTGAATTATTTCTAATCTAAATTTAGAAATGTGTAAGTTAATTTTTTCAATTCCAAGTGATTTCTACTCTTTTACTTGTCTGAGATGATGGTGAATACTTGACTGACAAGTTTGAGCTCATTCTATTTTGCCATGAATATGGCACTTGGTAATACTGGTGCGGCGAGCTCTGACCGAAGAGGTTGTGGTGAGGATAATCGATCCCAGATCTCCCATATGGGAAATCATTCACCCAACCAACTCAGCCAACCCTCGCGGGCAATATAACTCTAAATAGTTAGCACTAAAGAGACATTTTACATATGAATCTAAAAAAATTGTATACAATCATAATTTCGATCCATTAGTTCACGAAACCAAATAAAGGATCCTGTACACTCTCATTCAAACATATAGAAGATAAGTCAAGATGCCGACGAAGATCACGAAAGGGGTTCCGGCCAGGGACGGAGCTAGAATATAACTTACGGGTTCTCGAACCTATAAACTTCATATGTACAACTTGTTAATTTAGAACCCAGTAACTTACACATATCAGATTCCAAACCCATAAACTTCAAATCGTTGCTCGGCTTCTGGTTCCGGCCATCTCAACAACATGGCATTGAAGATCTGGCTTGTTCTTTTGACCATGGTCGGAATACAATTTTCGATTTAGGAGATGCCCGAGGGAACCGCATCAACTCTTCGGAGATCTTCAAGGATTGTCTTTCATTAACACTTGTATCTACCAAAAGGATAGCTTTCTGGAGTAAAGGAGTAGAGCCAAGAATGAACCTTACAAAGCGCAATTCAGTTGTTGAACCATGGAAATTTTTTATTTGCAATATTTGGAGGTTATTGAGTCGTCCTTGTTTCCTGCAGTCTGGTTCTTCAATAAGATTTGCATCGACTTCCTTGTCACCTTTATTGGAAACAACCTCTCTACCTGCGTTAGGTAAGGGTAAGGTCTGCATACAGACTATCCTCCCCAGACCCCACATGTTGGGATCAAATTGAGTTTGTTGTTGTTGTTGTTGTTGTTCCTTGTCACCTTTCTTCCTCTGGCCCGACTAAAAACAGTATAAAAGTAAAAATCAGTAATGTTTTCAGCTCTTTACACAGAAAATGCCTTACAACTCATGAATTCAGATACTTACCAGAATTTGAAGTATTTCTAAATTGGGAGAACTTCTAAGAATGCTTAGAAGCGGAGATATTTGATCTTCACGGTCAAAATCACAAGCAGATACGTAGAGACATCTCAATCTGGTGAGGTGCGTAGGAAGAGTCTCTGCTCCAGTACCAGAAGCAAAAAACTAGACAGCAAACAACCACAAAAGAATAAGATTAAACATTATAAATATCTTGCAAACATATCCATTTTTCGCGACTTAATTACCTTGAGGAAGTATCTGCCCAAAATAAGATGACTTAGATTAGGCCAGCTGCTAAGAAGATTCGTCAATTTCATTGCTTTATCTTGTTTGTTCAGTGAAACTTCGTCGTGTGATTCAATTGCAACTATCTTCAGCTTCACGCATTCCATGAAAGGACTCAATTTTAGGGTGTCCTTGCCACAACCATAGAAACATAAACAAAAAAGGTTTGGGGCATATATATTCAAGAAAGAAAAACCACTACATTGCGTAAAACGCAGTCTCTCAAGGTTAGGCATCAAGAGGGAAGAAGTTGCAGCGACTAATTCAAAAGCAACTCGCTTTAATAAAAGCGTTTTGAGTTTGAGGAAACCCCTAAAACTGCAAGTCGGTCTGAAAATGCAGTTCGACAGGACCAAACGTTCTAGTCCTATACTGTATACATAGGAAGGCAATTCATAAGGAGCATTGACATTGTTTTGATTCTGAAGAGTGAGATCCACGAGGCCGTTTTTTGACAAAAATAGCATCCATTGATCGACAACTGAGTGCTGAGAAGAGTGTATAACTGAAATATCTACGAGGAATATCTTAACGGCTCCATGGTGCTGCAACAGAATTGTACTAATGATGTCTATTGTGTTTGACGCCGTTCTCTTTGTGCAAAACTGTGTATCAAATACGAGCTTCGGGTTTGAAGCCCAAGCATATCTCCACGTACTAGACAAAAAACTCATTTTTGCAGCGTCTTCAATAGACATGTGATCTTGAATCTGGTGTATGACATTAATAGGAAGATCCGATAGTCTATCGATTTTGTCCCTTTCAACTTCTAGTCTGTTGCAGCTATCTGTCATTGCGATTACAAATTCTGGCCATTTGAACAAAATATGTAAGCACTTAAATATATGTTCCAACATGCTGCATATACAAATCCAACTATAAATTATAGTCAAGAAAGTAATTGCATACTTTAAAATGCTTGAAAACAATCCAGACCATGTCAAAGTAGCTGTTAGACCAATTCTCATTTTACCTTATGTTGGAACCACAAGCTTTTTTCACATGACTCATCCAAATATATAATCTAATCTACCAACTATCAATTATGCCATGAAGATGTTACACATATTAAGTTTGAGAAACAATAGATCCAAGCTATGTTGCTCGGACTCTCAAAAAATATCGATGGGTGCGTGTCAGATACTCCAAAAGTAGTGTATTTTTGGAGGATCCAACACGGGTGCGGCAGCTGTTTTAGAGAATCCGCGCAGAATAGGATCCAAGTATTGCAACTCGAATTTTGTATTACACAAAATGTTACAAATCATAAGCAATGCTTTCTTTATTATAGAAGACAGACAATCCCGTTATAGACTCGAATGTCAAATTGCCATGACTTCTCTTTATAGCAAATCCTGGCTTACGGACTTCAAATAGCTTCTCAATAAGCAATTCTACCATTATAACTTTGTTAGTTACTAATGAAACTTTCTACGCCTGACTCTAAAGGATGGGTAATGTATAACTCACTCCAAAAGCTAGTTCATGAGGTGAGAGTTGACCATATAAGGAGTATATCATATTCCTAAAGATGCCGATGTGGAACTCAACACCCCCGCACGTATTGGAGTTGGCTTGACTCTTATACCATGATGCCTGATTCAACCAGAGACGGAGCCACGATTTGAACCTTACGGGTTCGGGGTTCTAAATACTCTAAATTACTCGTTTCTAAACTAATAATTTGTACATATCCAATGAATTTTTTAGACAAATACATGATTTGGACTAAAGCTACGGGGTTCGGCCAAATCCATAGCTTATTCTTCCTCCACATCCGACTCAACCTTAAAAGCTAACTCACGCGGTGAGGATTGCCCAAAATCTATTAAAAAAAAAAAAAAAATCTGATCTCTAAAGGGCCGATGTGGACTCAACAAAAAAACTATACACAATCGAATAAACATAATGTATCATTAGAAAGGGAGAATTTTGGGCTAATTATCAAAAGAGAGATAGGGAGAGAGATCACAAAAGAAGGAAAACTACAATTTGATACCTTTAAAGAGGGGATGTAAATATGAATATTTGAGGAATTTGGTGCATAATGATTTTGAAGAATCGCTTGATGTTTGCTGAAACTCCAAAATTAAAGCTGAGAACTTCCATAAGTTCTGTTAACAAGCCAAAATCAGCTTAATTAAAAGCTAGGATTTGAGTTTGACCAATTATTTTATCTTATTGTCTCTTACATACTTTTAGATAAATTTCCAATAGTATATCCTTCCAAAAGATCCTAAATAGTATTCTCTTGTGGTTTTTATCCTGGAAAATGCATGAATCATGCATTAGTGTCTTTAATTTTCTATTTTTTTGGTCCACGTTTCAATAATTTTTATTACATATATTTATATATTTCTCTTGTTTCGTAATGACCGGTAGTTGTTTACTGTTAAATAGAAATTATTTTAAGAAAATTTTACCTCATGTATCAAAGGTTGATACCTTATTTATTATAAATATATATCCTTTTAAAAAATTATCTCCTATAGTTAATTTTTAATTTTTATAACAAAATATTTATTTATGGTCACTTCTTGCCTTTAAACCATTAAATATGTTGTGTATTTTTCTCTCTCCCTCTCTTCCTTTCTCTTTCCTCTTTCTTCTATTCCCCTCCCCCCCCTCCCCACACATTTTTTTCCTCTCGATTTCTTTCCCACGATTGTGTTATACATTCTAAATTTTTCTTAGATTTTGCACTGATTGTTCATGTATATTTGCCTTGTGAGATCTGAAGAAGCTCTGTCTCTAATTTTCCTTTGATCCTTTAAATTGGTGCTTCTTCAACAACTGTTTTCATTTAACCGGCGGCGACGCTCCAAATGGGGCGGCCTGTATATTGGTGGATTGGGGACAAAGTTTGGGACTGAGGAACTTGAAAAGTGTGTTACTTTTTTTTTTGTCAATGTATCTCGCTATATTGCATGTATTTCATTGTATTTGTTGTCTTTAGTTTTTCCTACTTTTTTAATATATTCAATGTATTTAATTGTGGGGCTAAACTAGCCCAAAGACACTCTTAACATGGTGTGATATTGTCCACTTTGGGCTAAGTCCGCACGATTTTTCCCAAAAGGCCCTCACACTATTAAGAGACTCATACACCTTATATGTAGACTCCCAATCTTTTCAGCTACCAATGTGGGACTTTGTTTGCACACCCAACATTAATTGTATTCAATGTAATTATATAATTTCAAAGCAGTTATGTATTCAGATGTATATATGTATTCAAATTATTTGCACTATAGATGACCTGATATACTTCATGTATTCAATGTATTTTTATGTATTTACCTGTATTCAATATAATTATATAATTTTAATATATAAATCTATTAATTTTGCTCACCAACTAGACTTTCTATACCCTAATCTAATCTAATCTAATCTAAGTGAAGCTAACAAATGATTAATGTATAACGCAAGCCCAAAAATTAGCTCACGAGATGAAGATTGCGTAAAATCACATCAAGAGACCATCCCATCCCTAAAGAACCGATGTGGAACTCAACAGAAAACAAAATATATAGCTAGAATAATCGTAATCTACATTAGAAAGGGAGGATTTTGTTTGATTATCAAAAGAAAAAACGTACAGCTTTTGACACCTTAATTATATGAATATTTGAAGAATTAATTCGCTGCACAATGATTTTGGAGAATAGTTTAACGTTTGCTGAACCTTCAAAAGTTCTTCTAAACCTCTATTAACAAGCCAAAATTAGCTTATTAAAAGCAGGGTTTTGATTTTTGTTTATCTTATTGTCCCTTAAATACTTTTATATTAATTTCCAAACATATATACTGCCACAAGCCAAAATCAGCTTAATTAAAAGCTGGGTTTTGAGTTTGACCAAATAGTTTATCTTATTGTCCCTTGCGTACTTTTATATTAATTTCCAAAAGTATATACTATCGTATATTACGTTCATATTTCCAAAAGATGTTAAAATAGTATGATCTTGTCGTTTTATAGGGGAACAGGCATGCATCATGCATGTTGATTAGGTAATTGTAGGTGTTTTCTGTGGATTAGGCATTATTGCAATTTGGGAATTCGAGTTAAATTCAACTTCTTCTTTTTTAACTTAAAGTTAATTGAGAAACAAATTGTTGACGAGAAAATGGCCTCCATGGTGTCGCCGTTGATATCTCCGGTGGTTTGGATATCATGGTTTAAGGAGGTTAATTAGAAGCTGCATTAAATTTCAAATTGATTTATCTTTTTTTTGAACGATAAGATACTTATATTAATAATAACAAACAAACAAGGACAGTGGACTAGGGTACGTGACCCATAGCATTGTCGTTCATAAAAACTTCCCTTAGGGAGTACTAATGCCTTCTAAGGCACTTTCATTGCCTAGAGCCGCTAAGTTGCTACTCACATTTGCAGAAGAAGTTCGATAATACATAAAACCATCCTGGTCTTTGCCAAAAGCCTCAATTGCAAAGACCGGAGGAAACATAAAGAAACAAAGCTTATTACAACTAGGAGCCATTAAAGCCTTTTTTGGTAGTAGGTGTGCCACCATGTTCCCTTCCCTGAAGCTATGTTTCACTATGATCTCCCCTTGCTAACAACCTGCATTCATAAATTAAGTCATTGTAAGTGGGATAATCATCATGAAGGAATCTTAAGACCTCTGTGGCATCCGTCTCCACTTCAATTGGGAATGTATTTTCTTGGATGATTACTTGAAGTGCTTGCCGAAGTGCTTGCCGAAGTGCTTGCCGAAATGCTTGGAGTTCTGCTTGGATCGGAGATGTGGTGTGATGTTTGACATAGTAGCCTAGTATCCAATCACCTTTGATGTTACGAATTATTTCGCTAATACCACCATGGAGTGAGTTCTGATCAAATGCACCATCAAAATTCATCTTATACCAATTGTTTGGAGGAGCCTGCCATCTTTGAGTTTAAATTTAATAGTGTTAGGAAGATTTTGATGTTAGTAGATGGTATTCCAAGGCTTGGTTAAGGATTTTATTTGTGTTAATAAGCATGCTAGTGTTATTCACATTGTTTTCATTTCTATTTTTCCATAATGCCCATAGGGCGAAGGGAAATATTTCTTCCGATGAGACATGCTTGAAATATTTTGAAAAGTTTCTAGTTCTTAGGAAGTCTACCCAATGATCAATGTGACCTATTGCATTGATGTCCATACCCATCGACTGCTAGAATTTTTTTGCAATTATACATTCCCAAAAAATATGGATTATAGTTTCCTTAGTCCTTGCAAATGGGGCAGTTTGTGTCGATATTAATACCAATTATACTAAGTAATTCCCTAGTAGGAAGACGGGTGTGGTAGTGTTGACCCAAGTCACTGCGTAGTTTTGAAGATTGACAAATGTCTGACCAGTTGAACCAGGTCCATCAGAGCACACATACTTGAACTGAATAGTTGGCACATGAACCGTATATGCATAGGAGATAAGTGTGATGGTGAAGTATCAATGAACCAAGAGATTTTCTCCTAATGCGAAAAGGTTGCAAACTGATGAGAGGATAGAAGTTGAATTCAGCAAGGACAGTAACAAAGGAAGGAAGTTGAGTTTAATACGAACTCTTTCACCCAGGAAGAGTTGCACTAGAACTGAACGACAAACTCAACAACTGCCTCTATAAATAGTTGAAGTCTTTCTGCTGGAATTCCTTACGCACAAAGACTGAAGTGAATCAAGATCTGAAAGCAAAATACCCAGAGTTATTTTGCAAGCAGAATCATTTTGCGGTACAAAGGCTACAAATCAACTAGAAGAACCAGTTTCATTTGTTTGTTTATTGAGTCTAGTTGATTGTAGTAGGAGTTTTAAATTGTATCTTTTCAGCTTTATTAGAAGCAATTGTAATAGGTACACACTGTTCAAGTTAGAGTTAACTTGAAGCTTGTCGCAATTAGCTAGAAGCTAGTTTGCTACAAAGGGATTAGAGGTAGTCCTAGGTTTAAAAAAGAGTTTATTTTGTAAATGCTGTTTGGTTCAGAGTTGTAGTGAAGAGTTTGGGAAAATCCTACTGAGTAGTAGGTCGTGGTTTTTTTACCTTTTGAGCCAGGTGTTTTCCACGTAAAAATCTCTGTGTCTTTACCTTATTGCTTTTATTATTCCGCGATAGTAGAAGTTAGAACACCAAGAAGAACAAGGTTCTTCTAGTAAGACAGCACTCGAAAAATTGGATACCACACAAATTAACCTATATTCTTGTGTGGTATTGACGTCTAAAACATCAATTGGTATCAGAGCACGTTATCCTTGAAAAGGTTAACACCTTGAAAAAGATCAAAATGAGTGTGCCACCTGGAAACTGGAAGGGTCAATCAACTGCAAGGCCACCACTCTTCAATGGCCAGTATTACTCATGGTGGAAGAACATGATGAAGGATCACCTGATTGGAGAAGACTATGAAATCTGGGACATAGTCATTGATGGTCCTCTATCTACCATGAAGAAAATTGCTGAAGGTGTGGAAGTACCAAAGACTAGAGCTAATTGTAGTGCTGAAGATCTGAAGAAATGGCAGAAGAATGCAAAGGCCAAGAAATGGCTAGTGTGTGGACTAGGTCCAGATGAGTACAGCAAAATCCAAAGTTGCACCACTGCCAAAGAAATCTGGGATACCTTACAAGTAGCCCATGAAGGAACACCTCAGGTAAAAAGATCTAGAGGTACTCTACTATACTCTCAGTATGAAAACTTCACTATGAAAGAAGGAGAGACAATCCAGGAGATGTACACTAGGTTTACAACCTTGAATAATGAACTCAAGTCTCTTGGAAGAATCATTCTTGAAGAAGACAAGGTAGAGAAGATCTTGACAAGGTTCTTGCCAATCTCTTGGGAAAGCAAGATCACTGCTGTCCAGGAAATCCAAAAATATGGCAACCCTTAGACTGGACGAGCTGATTGAAAACCTTATTGCTTATGAACTCAGAAGGAAAACCATGAACATGGATGCCCCAAAGAAGGAGAGAAGTCTAGAACTAAGGATCATTAAGGGAGCATATCTGGAGGAAGATGAGATGGCCATGATTACCAAAGAATTCAGAAACTTTCTCATGAGGAAGAAGGGCATCTCTAGGGGAGGAAACTTCAACAAGGCAAAAGCACCAGAAAGGCCAATCAATGAGGGATGCTACAAGTGTGGAAAGACTGACCATCTCATAAAAAATTGTCCTAAGTAGGAAGTAGAATGAAGAAAGGCGAGATATTAGAGAAGGAACAGGAAGAAGGAACTGGTCCAACCCAAGAAGACCACAACAAAAGCTATGGTTGTTGCTTGGGGGGGGGGGAGTTCAGATGAAGAATCAGAAGATGGTGAGAATGAAGATCAGGCGCTCATGGAAATTGGAGAATCTGATGAGGAACACATGGAGAACCAGAGGTAAGTATCTCCCATCTCAAAAACAAAATAAAGTTCCTCTCTAAAGAAAAAATCTATGAGTTGCTACTTGATTTTATAGATGATTCCGAAGAAACAACCAAAGAGAAAGATCAACTCTCTAATGAATGTGCAATACTAAAAGAAAAATGCATGAACCTGGAAATCAGAGTTAGTGAATCTGTAAAGATAAACACTGCCCTGATGAACCAGGTTCAACCGCTTGAAACTGAGATTCTAGAACTGAAATCTGAAAACTTAAAAATTAAAGCTAGGATCCAGTGAAAGGATTTTTGATCATTCTCATATCCTGTTAGAAGAAAATATAGGAAAACTGAAAGATCAGATGTATGCCAAGGGTGAAAAAATAAGGTCACTTAAAGAAGAACTTGGCAAAGTCAAACATGAGTTAGATCGAACTTGTAAATGGAATAAATCTTCTGATGCCTTGACTTGGCTTCAAGAGAATCATAGTAGCAACTGGAGAGGGCTTGGATTTGGGAGTCAATTGCCCAAGTGGGATCCTAAAAGCAAGTATCTCACTCTCCCTTAAAAAAAATCTGCACCCACTGTGGTAAGACTGGCCACTACAAATATGAGTGTACTGCAAAAGAGCAGGACAGTCGGAAAAATGAGAGGTTTGTCAAAAAGAAAAACTGGCTACCAAATTGGGCCAGGAAAAATTTGATTCATCCATTCTCTCATAGAAAAGGAACCAAACTAGTTTGGGTTCTTAAAACTAACCCCTGATTTCCTTTTGTAGGTACAAGTGAAAGGAAGCAGCCAAATTTGGTTATTGGATAGTGGCTGCTCTAAGCATATGACAGGGAACAAGGAACATTTCCTTTCACTTGAAAACCTCAAATGAGGGAATGTCTCCTTTGGAAATAGAAAGAAAGGTGAAATTATTTGGGTCGGCAAGGTAGGTAAAGATGACACACATTCAATAGAACATGTGTACATGATAGATGGCTTGAAATATAGCATGATCAGTGTGTCACAACTATGTGACAGAGATAACCTTGTCGCTTTCACTTCCACAAAATATTTTGTGATCAACCTGCTTACTGACAAGATTGTTTTGCAGGGTGTTGGCCCAAGCCACTGCATTGGGTTTTGAAGATTGACAAATGTTTGACAAGATGAACCAGGTCCATCATAGCACACATCAGCTGGCACGTGAATTGTATATGCATGGGAGATATTTGAGACTATGAAATATCAAGGAATCAAGAGCTAACTCCTAATACGAAAAGGTTGCAAACTGATTAGAAGATTGAAGACGAATTCAGCAAGGAAAGTAACAAAGGAAGGAAGTTGAGTTTGATACGAAGTTGTTCACCCAGATCGAGTTGGACTAGAACTGGACGACAAGCTCAACAACTGACTCTATAAATACTTGATGTATTTCTGCTGGAATTCTCAACGCACAAGAGCTGAAGTGAATCAAGTTCTGAAAGCAAAAGTACCCAGAGTACTTTGCAAATAGAATCATTGTGCGATACTAAAGCTACATATAATCTAGAAGAACCAATTCCATATATTTGTTTATTAAGTCCAGTTGATTGTAATAGGCGATTTAACATTGTATCTTTTCAGCTTTCTTAGAAGCAATTGTAATAGGTACATCTTGTTCAAGTTAGAGTTAACTTGAAGCAAGTAGAAATTAGCTAGAGGCTAGTTGCTACATAGAGTTAGAGTTAATCCTAGGATTACAAAAGAGTTTATTTTGTAAGTCCGTTTGGCTAAGAGTTTTAGTGAAGTGTTTGAGTAAATCCTACTAAGGAGTAGGTCGTGGTTTTTTACACCTTTTAAGCCAGGTGTTTTCCACGTAAAAATCCCTGTGTTTTACTTTACCGCTTTTTATATTCCGCATCAGTAGAAGTAAGTACATCAGGAAGAACCAGGTTCTTCCAGTTAGACATCACTCGAAAATTGGTTACTTCAATATTAACTTATATAATTGTGAGGTATTGACGTCTAAAACATCAATTCGTATCAGAGCGGGTTATCCTTGAAAGGCTAACACCTTGGAGAAGATCAATATGAGTGCACCACCTGGAAACTATGAGGGTTAATCTACTGCAAGGCCACCACTTTTCAATGGCCAATATTACTCATGGTGGAAGAACATGATGAAGGATCACCTTATTGGAGAAGACTATGAACTCTGGGACATAGTCACTGATGGTCCTCTAGCCACCATGAAGAAGATTGCTGAAGGTGTAGAGGTACCAAAGACAAGAGCTGATTGCACGGCTGAGGATCTGAAGAAGTGAGAAAAGAATGCTAAGGCCAAGAAGTGGCTAGTGTGTGGACTAGGTCCAGATGAATACAGCAGAATCCAAAGCTGAACCACAGCCAAAGAAATCTGGGATACTCTACAAGTTGCTCGTGAAGGAACACCTCAGGTAAAGAGGTCTAGAGATACACTGCTATACTCTCAGTATGAAAACTTCACTATGAAAGAAGGAGAGACAATTCAGGAGATGTACACAAGGTTCACAACCTTGACCAATGAACTCAAGTCTCTTAGAAGAATTATTCTTGAAGAAGACAAGGTAGAGAAGATCTTGACAAGGGTTCTGTCTATCTCCTGGGAAAGCAAGATCACTGCCATCCAGGAATCCAAAAATATGGTAACCCTTAGACTGGATGAGTTGATTGGAAACCTTATTGCTTATGAACTCAGAAGGCAAACCATGAAGATGGATGCCCTAAAGAAGGAGAGAACTCTAGAACTAAGGATCACTGAGGGAACAGATCTGGAGGAAGATGAGATGGCCATGATCACGAAAGAATTCAGGAACTTTCTCATGAGGAAGAAAGACATCTCTAGGGGAGGAAACTTCAACAAAGAAAAAGCACCAGAAAAACCAACCAATGAGGGATGCTACAAGTGTGGACAGACTGACCATCTCATCAAAAACTACCCCAGTGGGAAGTAGAATGGAAAAAAGAGAGATATCAAAGAAGGAACAGGAAGAAGGAACATGTCCAACTCAAGAAGACCACAACAAAGGCTATGGTTGCTGCTTGGGGGGAAAGTTCATATGAGAAATCAGAAGATGGGGAAACTGAAGATCAGACTCTCATGGCAATTGGAGAATCGGATGAGGAATATCATGGAGAATCAGAGGTAAGAATCTCCCATCTTAAAAATAAAATAAAATTCCTATCAAGGAAAAACTCTCTGAATTGCTACTTGATTTTCTGGAAGATTCTGAGGAATCGACCAAAGAGAAGGATCAACTTTCTAAAGAATGTTCAATGCTAAAAGCAAGGTGCTTGAACCTGGAAATCAAGGTCAATGAATCTGAAAAGAAAAACACTGTCTTGATGAACCAGGTTCATCCACTAGAAACTGAGATTCTAGAACTAAAATCTAATAACTTAAAACTGAGATTAGGATCCAGTAAAAAGGTTGTTGATCACTCTCATGTCATTTTAGAGGAAAATTTGGGAAAATTAAAAGATAAAATGTATGCCAAGGATGAACAGATAACATCACTTAAAGAAGAACTTAGCAAAGTCAAACATGAACTAGACAGAACTTGTAAATGGAATAAATCCTTTGATGCCTTGACATGGCTTCAAGAGAATCATAGTAGCAACCGGAGAGGTCTTGGATTTGGGAGACACCTAACTGAGATCCCAAAAGCAAGTATCTCACTCTCCCTGAAAATAAAATCTGCACCCATTGTGGTAAGACTGGCCACTACAAATATGAATGCACTACAAAAGAGCAGGCCAGTCGAAAAAATGAGAGGTTTGTCAAAAAGAAGAACTGGCTACCAAATTGGGCCAGAAAAAATTTGATTCGTCCATTCTCTCATAGAAAAGGACCCAAACTAGTTTGGGTTCTTAAAACTAACCCCTGATTTCTTTTTGTAGGTACGAGTGAAAGGAAGCAGCCAAATTTGGTTCTTGGATAGTGGCTTCTCTAAGCATATGACAGGGAGCAAGGAACAATTCCTTTCACTTCCGTAGAAAGAAAGGTGAAATTATTGGGGTCGGCAAGGTAGGTAAAGATGACACACGTTCGATAGAACATGTGTATCTGATAGATGGCCTGAAATACAGCCTAATCAGTGTGTCACAACTGTGTGAAACCCTACTGGATGCTGACCGGTAAATGCCATAAGAAGATCTGAATCAATTTGAAAGAAGTCAAGTATGACACTTGGTACCCAGACCACTAGACAGATCAGTAATTGGCACCAAGTGGGTTTTCAGAAACAAGCTCGATGAGAATGGAACTATTACAAGAAACAAGGCAAGGCTGGTTGTTCAAGGATATAGTCAAGAAGAAGGAATTGACTACGATGAGACCTTTGCTCATGTAGCAAGATTGGAGGCAATCAGACTTCTTATAGAATTTGATGCACATATGGAATTCACTCTCCATCAGATGGATGTTAAGGGTGCCTTTCTTAATGGCTATTTGAAGGAAGATGTATTTGTCAAACAGCCTCCAGGTTTTGAAATCAAAGAATCACCTAATCATGTATACAAACTTGACAAGGCTCTTTATGGTCTCAAACAAGCACCTAGAGCATGGTATGAGCTATTGTCAAAATTCCTGCTGGAACATGGGTACAAACGAGGCAAAATTGACAGTACCTTGTTCTTAAAGGAAAAGGGCAAAGATCTTCTGATTGTGAAAATATATGTTGATGATATCATATTTGGGGCAACCACTGACAAGCTTATCAAGGAATTTGCTACACTAATGGGGAGCGAGTTTGAAATGAGTATGATTGGTAAGCTAAACTTCTTCCTAGGCTTGCAAATCAAGCAAACTCCACATGGAACAATGATTCTTCAGCAGAAATATGTGAAAGAACTCCTCAAGAAGTTCAAGATGGAGGACTCAAAGGTAATAGACACTTCTATAGCCACATCTACGAAATTGGATGTGGATGAACTTGGTTCATCCGTTGATCAGAAGCTATACAGAGGAATGATTGGGTCATTATTTTACCTCACTGAAAGCAGACCTGATATTGTGTTCAGTGTGGGATTATGCACTAGGTTCTAGGAAAATCCAAAGGAGTCCCACCTCACTACACTGAAAAGAATTTTGAGATATCTGAAAGGCACCACTGATTTGTGCCTTTGGTATCCTAAAGATAGTAATTTCAACCTTGTAGGATATGCTGATGCTGATTATGCAGGTTTTCTGGTTGACAGGAAAAGTACTTCTGGCATGGCTCACTTTTTGGGATCTTGCCTTGTCTCTTGGTCCACCAAGAAACAAAATTCAGTAGTTGTGTCTACTTATGAGGATGAATATGTGGCTGCAGCCTCTTGCTGTGCCCAATTGCTATGGATCAAGCTACAACTCATGGATTTTGGTATTGATGTGGGATGCATTCCTATTTTCTGTGATAACACTAGCGCTATTAGTATGACGAAGAACCTGGTTCATCACAAGAGAACTAAGCACATTGATGTTAAGAACCAGTTTCTAAGGGGTAACTATGAAAAAGGAATGATGTCAATTGAATTTTGTTCTACGGATCATCAAATTGCTGATATATTCACTAAAGCACTTAGTAGGGAGAATTTTGAGAGAAACATGCTGGAATTAGGGATGATTAAGATCACCTGATTGGAAAAAAATTGATTGAAAAAAAAACTTGAAAAAAAAAAGGATTTTTTTTGGCTAGAAAATTTTAATTAGGTTCTTAATCAGATTAATAATTGCTCAGCATCATGTCTTTATTGCCATACTCTTTTTCCATTTATTAATATGATTCCATGGTTACTAATGATGTCTATCTATCTTTGTAAATTGAGGCAATTTAAAGATTTCGAACAGGATGAACCTGGTTCATCCATGCTGATTCATGTGACTGACAAGGTACGTTCTCATCTCCATACATTTATTAATTCAAGTACAGTCATACATGAGCAGGACTCTATCTATTTGTGGTTCGAATTTAATTTCTCGTACTTACCCAAATAATGAACCAGTTTCAAGAAGTCCTGTCTCACTTGATTAGCCTAGTTTTAGGGGGAAAGTAACTGTCTTTTCAATGTCTAATCAATGACAGTCCTGAATCGATTAGTATCCCACTTGAGTTAATACTCTTCCGTTGTAATCTCCCCAGCCAAAAATTATAAAAAGGCCAGCATTACTCTTTTTTGCATAAAGTATTCGTAGAACCTAGTTCAACTCACTCAACTCACAACCAAAAACCCGCTTACTCATCTTTTTCTCTCTAAACGCAAAAGATGTCTTCACCACCACCAGACTCTTCTGATTCATCTCAAAATCGTGATTACGACGGAGGTAATTATGAATCAGACTCCAAATCCCCATCTGTTTACAGTGCTCAATCACTTCTAGATCGCCAACCCCTGAACACCCTCTTATCCCTAAACCTACACCAAACCCTACACCATCACCCAGACCTCGTCGAGTTAAAGTTCTTGCAAGCAAATCTGTGACTTCAGGTTCTAGGGAAATTTTTTTAAAGATTTGTTACAAGATGACGAAGGTGCTAAGGAATCGTCAAGTGAATCATTTAAATCAGCTACTGAAGAAGAAGCACCTGGTTCTACCAGTGCTGTGAAAGGTAATCTTGAAGCTACTTCTGAAATTACTTCTGGTGATCAACGATTTGTGTTGGTGGGGTCTGTAGTAGATGTGGAAGTGCCAAATAGGCAAATAAAAGTTGGGAAGGAGAAGGTTCTTGAGATTGAGGGAGATGGAAGTGTGAGGGGAATTGGGGAGGATGGTACCATGCTGGCATTATGTGTTCTCATTCTTGAAAATCTTGAAGGAGATGTCACAATTTTAGGGGGAACCAGTAGGGTTGAGGAAGCAGTAGCAGGGTTAGAAAGTTTGAGGAAAAGAACAGATAAACCCGTTTCATCTGGGGAAGAGGCTTTGGCTTAAAGACTAAAGAATCTAGGGGACTCATACAACCCTAAGAAAAGAAGGACTCCAAAGTCCAAGAAGTCTAAAGCCCTAGTTCCTTCAAAGAAAAGGAAAGCTACTGTTTCTGCTGATGCACCTGTCCCTAAGGTACGTGCTACTCGTAATACAGTGAGAGAAGAGGAGGAGAAGTTGGAGAAGGCTCTGCAAGAGAGAAAGATAAATAAGGAAGCAAAAGGTAAAGCAAAGGTTGGTGAGCCTGTTAAGGCGATTGTGATCGAGGAAGAGATGTTGGACCTGGTCCAACAAGAGGAGCAACCTGCTCTAGCTGTGGTTGGGTCACCTAAACCCAAAAAGGCTAAGGCTTCTTCCAAGAAGTCTGTTGCAGTGCCCGCCACAACCTCAGGAAGTTCCAAAGACTAGGTGCAAGGCAAAGAAAGGAAAAATAGTTAAGCAAAAGGATGGTGAATCTGACTGGAGTGAAAAGGAAGAGAAGGAGATAGAGGAGGTGACTACTGACAGAGTCACTATGTTTGGCAAGAGAACGATTCTTAAAGAAAAGCTGTTGGAAGATTTAGATGATCCAGGAATGAAGTATTTGTTGGAGTTTCTGGAGCTGCAGGGTTGGAAGGACATGGTCCTTCGTATGGAAGGCAGGCTTGTCAGGGCTGAAGTGGTAGAGTTCATGGTCAATGCCACTGTCAAGAATGGAAGGGTCACCTATATGGTCAAGGGAGTTGAGTCTCCTTTGATGCTCAAGACTGGGTGTCATTTTGGACATTCCTGCTGAGGGATATGAGGATTACATAAGGCAGAGATGGCCTTGTCTAGATGGAATGGCCTCAGCTATCAGCATCACCAAGTTCTTCAGCGATAATGAGAAAGAAATTGAACAAATGCTTGTGTACAAGAGTGAGATGAAACCTGAGAATAAGCTATTTTTCGAATTTGTCATCAAATTCCTGCTGCCCAGACAAGAACGCAGACACATTGCAAATTACATGGATCTGACCCTTATGGAGTGTATGTACAGGGGTAAGCAGATAAATTGGCCATCGTTCATAATCCAACTCTTGGACAGAGTAGTGAATGGGACCAAAGCTCATGCAATCCTATATGGCTTCATTCTGACTGTCGTTCTTGCTCACTTTGGGGTTCCTACAAAGAAGGCTGAGATGGCTACGACCAAAGATTGTTTTAGGAAGGACACACTGCTGTCTTGTGATTATCTTGTCAATGCTTTGGCAGATGAACCTGGTTCATCTCGGAAGCAACCAGTAAACAGCAAGGTCCGAATCTTAGTGCAAGAAAGCGAGTTAAAGGATATGGAGATCCTTCGATTTAAATCTCGCTTAATTGAGGTGGAAGCTGAGCGTGATGATCTCAAGGCAGAACTTGCAAAGAAGAAGGAGAAAAATGAAGGTGTTCTTCACCAAATGTTGTTTGTCCTACAAACCAAGAACCCAACCTCATCTGTACCTTCCCAGCCTTAGGATTGTCCAGTGCTAACCCAGAAATCTTCAAGTGCCCAGTTTGGGACAATGTCTGTTTTTTTGTGTTTCAGTTTTTTATTCTGTTTTGCTCATGTTTTGATTGTTTTTTCTTTAATCTGTTTGGTGTTGTGATGATCAATCCTTAATCAATGAATGTTTGCTGTTTTGGTTATTAAAATTGTCTCAATTTCTTATTTAGCTTACATCTTTTGTTTTTATTGTTGATTAATCATGTTTGCACCTGCAGTTGCCTCAATGGCCATGAGTAAGAATTAAAAAACTGGTAAGGATCATTTTGCAACTTTTTGATGATGCCAAAAGGGGTAAGATGTGTGTTTAAATGTTTACAAGTGATATTTATAACCTAATGAACCTGATTTCTCAATGATAAATGCTTAAAAATATACAAAGTGTGTGAAGTGTATACAGGAGAAATGAACGAAGTTTGTCATCATCAAAAAAGGGGAATTTGTTGGCCCAAGCCACTGCATTGGGAAAGAGAATGAATAATATCTATGTCTTAGACTTGTCCACACTGTCTAAAAATGAACTCACTTGCCTTAGTGTGTTGGACAGTGATCCCCTCCTGTGGCACAAACGACTTGTTCATGCAAGTCTGACTCAGCTTAACAAACTAGTCTCTAAGGACTTAGTGGTAGGGATTCCTAACATTAAGTTCAAGGAAGACAAGATTTATGAGGCATGTGCAAGGGGGAAGCAGGTAAGATCTTCTTTCAAAAGTAAGAAAATGTTCAGCACCACCAGGACGTTGGAACTGGTTCATATGGATCTGTGTGGTCCTATGAGAACTATGAGCAGAGGTGGTAAGAGATACGTGATGGTGCTAGTTTATGATTATTCAAGGTTCACTTGGACCTTATTCCTAGAATCTAAGGATGAAGCATTTGATATGTTCACCTCATTTGTCAAGAAGACTCAAAATCAATTAGGACATCAACTAGCATCCATAAGATCTGACCATGGTACTGAATTTGAGAATGCAAAGTTTGCTGAGTTCTATGATGAACATGGTGTCAATCACAACTTTTCTGCTCCTAGAACCCCGCACCAAAATGGTGTTGTTGAAAGGAAAAATAGAACTCTTGAAGATATGTCAAGAACCATGCTTCTATCTAGCAAACTACCTCACAGCTTCTGGGCAGAAGAAATAAACACTGCATGCTACATTATCAATCGATACATGACCAGACCACTGGTAGAGAAAACTCCCTATGAATTACTTAAAGGGAGAAAGCCCAGCATATCCCACCTTAGGGCTTTTGGATGCAAGTGTTTTGTGCATAATAATGGGAAAGATTCCCTAGGTAAATTTGACCCCATAAGTGATGAGTGTGTTATTGGGATATTCATCACATAGCAAAGCTTATAAAATATACAATAAAAGAACTATGTGTGTAGAAAAGAGCGTGCATGTTGTCTTTGATGAAACTAATACTCTTTCTGAGAGACAGGAACCAGAATACGAGGAGCTTGGACTGGTAAGAAGCAGTGAATACATTGAAGCAACTATGAAAGATGGAACAGGTGATGGACCAGGTCCAACTACCCCAAGCAACTTGACAGGGGGAACTCAAAATATGAACCATGTCCCTGATCCTTTTCCACAACATCAAGACACCATGGAACTATCTAGAAGTGAACAATTGGTACTCAAACCACACAGATATCAGAGTTCTCATCCTCTTGAGAACATAATCACAGATCTGACATCTGGAATCGAAACAAGATCCTTCTTGAAAAATATATGTGTGTTTGGTGCCTTTCTATCCTTGATTGAACCAAAGAACATTGATGAAGCCCTACAGGGTGTTGACTGGGTAAATGCCATGCAAGAAGATCTGAATCAATTTGAAAGAAGTCGAGTATGGCACTTGGTACCCAGGCCACTAGACAGATCAGTGATTGGCACTAAGTAGGTATTCAGGAACAAGCTTGATGAGGATGGAACTGTTATAAGAAAAAAGGCAAGACTAGTTGTTCAATGGTATAGTCAAGAAGAGGGAATTGACTATGATGAGACCTTTTCTCCTGTGGCAAGATTGGAGGCAATCAGACTTCTTATAGCATTTGCTGCACATATAAGAGTGCCTTTCTCAATGGCTATTTGAAGGAAGATGTATTTGTTAAACAACCTCCAGGTTTTGAAAGAAAAGAGTCACCTGACCATGTATATAAACTTGACAAGGCTCTTTATGGTCTCAAACAAGCACCTAGAGAATGGTACGAGCGATTGTCAAAATTCCTGCTAGAAATGGGTACAAACGAGGAAAAATTAACAGTACCTTGTTCTTAAAGGGAAAGGGTAAGGATCTTCTGATTGTGCAAATATATGTTGATGATATCATATTTGAGGAAACCACTGAAAAGCTTAGCAAGGAATTTGTTATGCTAATGGGGAGTTAATATGAAACGAGTATGATGGGTGAGCTAAACTTCTTCTTAGGCTTGCAAATCAAGCAAACCCCACATGGAACAATGATTCATCAACAAAAGTATGTGAAAGAACTGCTCAAGAAGTTTAAAATGGAGGACTCAAAGGAAATAGATACCTCCATAGCCACAGCTACGAAATTGGATGTGGATGAACCCGGTTCATCCGTTGATCTGAAGCTATACAGAGGAATTATTGGGTCTATATTATATCTCACGGCAAGTAGACCTAATATTGTGTTCAGTGTGGGACTATGTGCTAGGTTTCAGGCAAATTCAAAGGAGTCACATCTCACTGCAGTAAAAAGAATTTTGAGATATCTGAAAGGCACCACTGATTTGTGCCTTTGGTATCCTAAAGGTAGTAATTTCGACCTTGTAAGATATGCTGATGCTGATTATGCAGGTTTCCTGGTTGACAGGAAAAGTACTTCAAGCATGACTCACTTTTTGGGCTCTTGCTTATCTCTTGGGCCACCAAGAAACAAAATTCAGTAGCCTTGTGTACTGCTGAGACTAAATATGTGGCTGCAGCCTCATGCTGTGCCCAGTTGCTATGGATCAAGAAACAACTCATGGACTTTGGTATAGATGTGGGATGCATTCCTATTTTCTGTGATAACACTAGTGCCGTTAGGATGACGAAGAACCTGATTCATCATAAGAGAACTAAGCACATAGATGTTAGGTACCATTTCCTAAGGGTTAATTATGAAAAAGGAATGATCGCAATCGAATTTTGTGCTATTGATCATCAAATTGCTGATACATTTACTAAAGCACTCAGTAGGGAGCATTTTGAGAGAAACATGCTTGAATTAGGGATGATTAAGATCACCTAATTGAAAAACAAAAATGAAAAAAACTGGAAAATTTTGATTGAAAAAAAAGAATTTGGCTAGAAAATTCTAATTAGGTACTTAATCAAACTAATCATTGCTCAATATCATGTCTTTATTGCCATACTCTTTTTTCGTGTATTAATATGATTCCTTGGTTGCTAATGATGTTTCTCTATCTTTGTAAATTGAGGCAAATTAAAGATTTTAATATTATGAACCTGGTTCATCCATGTTGGTTCATCTGACTGACAAGGTACATACTCATATCGATACATTTATTAAAGTAATTACAGTCACACATGAGCATGACTCTATCTAGTTTTGGTTCAAATTCAAAAAAATTCTACTTACCCAAAATTGAACCAGTTTCAAGAAGTCCCGTCTCACTTAATTAAGCCTAGTTTAGGGGGGAAATAACTGTCTAATCAATGTCAGTCCTATTACGATTAGAATCCCACTTGAGTTAATACTCTGCCCGTTGTAAACTCCCTAGCCACATCTTATAAAAGGGTCATCATTACTTAACTCTGCATAAAGTAACCGTCGAACCAAGTTCATCTCACTCTACTCAAACCAAAATTGATCACTCGCCTTTTCTTATTAACAACACTCATAATCATGTCTTCACCACCACCTGCTTCTTCTTCTTCTTCTTCTACTTCATCGCCAAATCGTGATTACGATATAGGTCTTTATGAATCAGACTCTAATTCTCCATTTGTATACAGTTCTCAATCACCTGAAAGATCCTCAACCCTTGAAAACATTCTTGAACCCACACCAAACCCTACTCCAACCCCCAAGACTCGTCGCGTCAAAGTTCTTGTCAGGAAATCTGTTGCTTCTGGTTCACGGGCAAAATTCTTGGAGGAACTTCTCCAAGCTGACAAAGGTTCTAAGTCTGAATCATCAAGTTAATCTTTCAAATCTTCTCATGAGGAAGAAGCACCTGGTTCATCCACTTCTGAGAAAGGTAATCCTGAAACCCAATCTGAAATTGCTACTACTGAAAATAGGTTCGTCTTGGTTAGGCATGTTGTTGATATTAAAGTACCAAATAGGCGGAGGAAAGGTAGGAAAGAACGTGTTCTTGAGAGAGAGGGAGAAGGAGTTTTAAGGGGATCTGGGGAGGATGGTACCATACTGTCTATCTGTGGTCCCATTCCTGAGAAGGTTGGAGAAGATATCACAGATTTAGGGGGAAATGGTGAAGATGCTACCAATGTTGGGGAAGCAGCGGCAGGTCTAGAAATCTTGCAGAAAGGAGCAGATGAACCTGGTTCATATGTGGACGAGACATTGTCTAACATGATAAGGAAACTGGAAAACTCTTATAACCCCAAGAAAAGGAGGACTCCAAAGTCGAAGAAGGTTACCACCCCAGTTCCTCCAAAGAAGAGGAAAGCTTTTGTTTCTGCTGATGCTCCTGACCTAAAGGTACGTGCTACTCGTAGTACTGTGAGAGAAGAAGAAGAAGAAAAATTTGAAAGAGATCTGCAAGAGAGCAAGAAAAAGAAGGTGGAAAAAGGTAAAGCTAAGGTTGGAGAGCCTGTTGAGGCTGTTGTTGTTGAAGAGGAGACGTTGGACCTAGTTCAACAGGAGGAGCAGCCTGCTCCGGTTGTGGTTGGGACACCAAAACCCAAAAAGGCTAAGGCTTCTTCAAAGAAGTCAGCTGCTGTGTCCGCCACAACTTCAAGCACTTCCAAAAGGACCAGGTCTAAGGCAAAGAAGGTGAAGATAATAGATGAAGAGAAAGACTGGAGTGAAGAGGAGGATAAGGAAGAACATGAGGAGACTAACAGAATCACCTTGTTTGGCAAGCGGACAATATTGAAGGGCAAATTGTTCAAAGATCTCGATGAGCCGGCGATGTGATACCTGCAAGACACACTGGATGTGCAGGGTTGGAAGGAGATGGTCCTTCACATGGAAGGAAGGCTGGCTAGAGCTGAACTCATGGAGCTCATGGGGAATGCATTTGTCAAGGACGGGCAGGGTTACATTCACAGTCAAAGGAATTCAAGTCTCCTTTGATACTAAAGAGCTGGGAGAAATTCTGAACATTCCTGCTGAGGGCTATGAGGATTACACTAGGCAAAGATGGCCTAGTCTGGACGGGATGGCCTCAGTAATCAACATTACCAGATTCTTCAGGGAAAATGAAAGGGAGATTGAGCCCAGGCCAGTCTACAAAAGTGAGATGAAGCCTGAGCACAAGTTGTTCTTCGACTTTGTCATCAAGTTCCTGCTGCCAAGACAAGAGAGAAGTCACATAGCCAACTATATGGATCTGAACTTGATGGAGTGTCTAAACAGGGGAAAGCAGATCAATTGGCTAGCTTTCATCATCCAACTCTTGGACAGAGTTGGGAATGGAACCAATGTGTTCCATATGGATTTATTCTGACAACTGTGCTTGCTCATTTTGGGGTTCCTGTGAAGAAGGCTTAAATGGCGACTGCTAAGGACTATTTTGGGAAGGAAACTTTGCTGACATGCGATTATATTGTCAATGTTCCTGCATATGAACCTGGTTAATCTAGGAAGCAGCCTGTCAACAGCAAAGTCAGAACATTGGTGCAGGAAAGTGAGATAAAGGATATGGAGATCCTTCGTTTGAAATCTCGTTTGATTGAGGTTGAAGCTGAGCGGGGTGCTCTCAAGGCTGAACTAGCAAAAGAGAAGGAGAAGAATGAAGGTTTTCTTTAACAGATGCTTTCTCTTATTCAAACCAAGACCACAACCTCCTATGCACGTTCCCAACCCTAGGCTGTCCAGAGCTACCTAATTACCCCTTCAGTTCCCAGTTCGAGACTTGTTTATGTTTTTTTTACTCTGTTTTGCTCATGGTTCTGATTGTTTTTGTTTTTGCTGTGTGGTGTATGATCTTCGTTCCTAATCAATGAATTGTGTTGTTCTGTTATTGACTTGTCTCAATTTCTTATTTAGCTTACGTTTGTTGGTTTCTTGTGTTGATTAATCATGTTTTGCACCTGCAGTTGCCTCAAATGGCCATGAGTAATAATTAATAATTCTGGTATGGGTATCATTTTGCAAATTTTTTATGATGCCAAAAGGGGGAAGATATGTGTGCTTGACTTTTCAAAAAATTTCAAAGTGATATTTTTAACCTAATGAACCTGGTTTCTCTATGATTAATGCTTAAATTCGTACAAAGTGTTTTAAGTGTTACAGGATTCAGCACAGAGTTTTTCATCACCAAAAAGGGGGAATTCGTTGACCCAAGTTACTGCATAGTTTTGAAGATTGACAAATGTCTGACCAGTTGAACCAGGACCATCAGAGCACACATACTTGAACTGAATAGTTTACACATGAACCATATATGCATAGGAGATAAGTGTGATGGTGAAGTATCAATGAACCAAGATATTGTCTCCTAATGCGTAAAGGCTGCAAACTGATGAGAAGATATAAGTTGAATTCAGCAAGGATAGTAACAAAGGAAGGAAGTTGAGTTTAATACGAACTCTTTCACACAAGAAGAGTTGTACTAGAACTTAACGACAAACTCAACACTGACTCTATATATAGTTGAAGTATTTCTGCTGGAATTCTTTACGCACAAAGACTGAAGTGAATCAAGATCTGAAAGCAAAATACCCAGAGTTATTTTTCAAGAAGAATCATTGTGCGGTACAAAGGCTACAGATCAACTAGAAGAACCAGTTCCATCTGTTTTTTTATTGAGTCTAGTTGATTGTAGTAGGAGTTTTAACATTGTATCTTTTCAGCTTTATTAGAAGCAATTGTAATAGGTACACTGTTGGTCGAAATCCCAATGCACACGCAAGTGTACGTGGTCGACAAGTAATATAGGATTA
>MDKI01086201.1:0-25020 GCA_005239505.1 Nicotiana paniculata | reverse complement strand
ATTATCTATATATAGGGTTCATTGTATCATTGTATAAACAAGATATAATATATTATTTTCTCCTGTGCTTTCTCACAGTAATTAAATGGTAGGAGTTAGAATTAGGATCCAATAGGAAAATATGCCCCAAAATTCAATTTCTTGCCGAAATAAACTCAACAAAGATATCACTATCTCATTTCCTATCTACCAAAGAAAAAAAAAATCTTCGTTTTACTAATAGGGTCACAAATAGGGGAGTTCATAAAAATCCAAAAAAACAAACCAAACCAAAAACCGATAAAAAAACGGATACTTTTTAGGTTTGGTTTGGTTTTGGTTTTGAATTTTAAAAACCGATCAAATTTGGTTCGGTTTTAGTTTTAATCAAAAATAACAGAAAAAACCGAACCAAACTGACTATAAAAAATAGCTATTTAAATTTATTATTACACATATATATGTGTATATTTTTATATAAAGTTTCTAAAATTTTATGGTACATATTAGTCATTTATATTTTTAGTCTAGTTCTTTGTTATTATAATAATCTAATTCTTTGACTTAACATTCTAGTTTGATTGGTAGTTTTCTTTTACTAAGTACAAGAATTATTTCATGTTAAAAATAATTGATTTTTAATTGAGTACTTTAACTATTCATCACCACTTGATTCAATTATCATCAATATGTCTTGAAAATGATAGATTTCTCAAAGAGCAATTGATTTGATAGTGTTACGTTGAAAATATAGTCGCCGGAATATGTGTTTGGTAGTGTATGTCTCATATTTAAGAAAAAACCGATAAGTAACCAAAAAAATCGAAAAACCGACAAAAATTGAATCAATAAAAAACCGACTCAATTGGTTTGGTTTTGGTTCCAATATTTGAAAAACCGATTTACTTGGTTTGGTTTTTTTTAAGGGAAAAATCGACTCAAACCGAACCATGAACACCTCTAGTCACAAATGCATTTGAACCCTCCCATTCCCAGATACAGGCCAATCAAAGAGACCTTTCCGCAATGGTGTCTCACAATTATGACATAACTTGCATCCTCTATAGAACAATAAGTCGATAATACATGCACAATTGACATACCACTACTTTAATCTTCGCCACATTGTTTTCTCTTGCATTATTTTCTTTTTCAATTGTGGATAATCCAGCTGCAGCATCCGCCTCTGGTTGTGCTTTTTGCTGTTGATCGTTGTCACTATCAAATGCTTTATTTACCCCCGACATGAAAGGTGACACCTCGAAGGGTTCAGAAATTACATGCTAAAATGACAATAAGGCCAGAATTAGTAAGCAGAAATTCCTTTCTTTATGACAATAGAGTCAGAAACATTACAAGACACATGGCCTGGTATTTACAAATGAGAATGATTTGGATCACCAGTAAGCCAACATTTACTAGTCTAACCATTAAGAAATGATCTTGATTCTTAATAAGACTGATGATTATGAAAGAAAGAACATGGCCTACAACCTATTTATATTCAAACACAATGGAGCAATATCCACTAATAAGGGTATTCACAATATATGACTAGTTATCCCATCAGATTTGTAAAAGAAAGAGACTAGTTATCCCGCAGAAGGAAACGCGTATTTCAATGGATATAAACGATAAAACCATTCATTTGGTTCCCTCAAAAGACAGAAAACCATGACATGTGAGTTATTCCTCGATTAGTGCAAGGAAAGCAAAGCTTTTAAATTCCGCCTCTATCTCGGAAAAGGGTTACAGACATAAATTTGGTATTTCTTGCCTCATAGTCTCCACAATCTAAAAACCAAAACACTTTACTGTTAAATATAATAAGATAATTACAGCTCTCAGTCTAGCTTAACATGTTAACCCAGTGACATCTGTTTGTGCAATTGGTAACAAAGAGAATGCTAAGTAGTTACTGTTAAACACCTTTCTACCAGGAGAAAACCGTTCTGTTTCTTCAATGAACCCATATTCAGTAACCCTACACATTCCTTCTTGGGAGGGTGTAGGGCAGGAGGGCCAGACTGAGACTAGTATGGCAGAATGTGTTATCAAATTATAAATATATTATTAATTTATAAATCAGCTAAAAAAATGCAGGCGAAAACGGAGGTTCCGGCAAAACAATGCACATTCTTACACAAGAACTAGCAAAGTAGAGAAGGAAACTAGGTACTAGAGGTCCAGACTTTTAAAAATGATCCTTACCTCAGTTAAAAGCTCAGTGTCATCCATGGAATGGAGATCCAACAGCCCAGCTCCGAAGTCTCCTCTGAACTCAGGAGAATAAAAGCCATCCGATGCTCCAAACCCTCCTGGACTTTGGGCTGTTGGAGTATATGGATCAGAAGCAAATTCGCCATTTAGGTTGAGGTTTCTCATCAATTTGAAAAGCCTCTGTTTCTCTTCCATAGACTGTGCTCCATATCCCTTCAAACAATATCCAGGCTTCAAAATCATTAACGAACTCAATATGACAACATCCAAACAAACAAAGATTGACATACTAAACCCCCATGGTAAAGAACCAAAAGAAAGAGAATACAGCGAGTTCGAAAGAAGAGGATCAATATCATTCTGCAGATAAAACTCCATGATCTGGATACTCAGCTGCCGGAATTGCGCTTAAGGCTAACAGAGTTCCGTAGGAGTCAGTGGTCTAAAATGAAGAATACAAAACGATGTGACATGCTTGTGTATGAGTGCATTCTATATAACCACATTTGCGGAGGGGTAAAACTAATAACCATAAAAAGGCCCCTAGGTACTGTAGCAGCAGGACATACAAAGACTATTCAATTTAACTAATACAACAACGTAAAATTTAAAGACAATGAGTGTACATCTGAATATATAATATACAATATCTTTAAAG
Organism: Nicotiana paniculata; assembly: GCA_005239505.1. Lineage (NCBI taxonomy): Eukaryota > Viridiplantae > Streptophyta > Magnoliopsida > Solanales > Solanaceae > Nicotiana > Nicotiana paniculata. Next base: position 22,163 of record MDKI01086201.1, on the reverse strand, counting down.
TTTTACTTCAAATCTTCTATATACATATATACCGTTCCAGTCTGAGCAAGGCAATTATAGAGTTACAGGTACGAGTTTATCTAAACCCAGTAGCTTTGGCTCGAATCATATATATGTGTTAAAAATATTCACTAAATAAGTGCAAATAAAATGATTTTTGAACCTGGTAAATCAAATGAGTTGTGGTACAATTCGAAATTGAACCCATAAAATTCAAATCATGAATCCGCCTCTAAGTCAGTGGTGAACATACACCTCCTGCTAATATGCTAGATCTCTCTTTAGTGCAATGACATTGTGACAACTACTAATTTTGTCAAGTTAATTCAGATAGAAATGCGAACAATATTGATCTTGTACTTAAAAACTACTAGTAGTAGAAAAAGCACAAGCAAATTATAAAGTAAGGTATTATACCTGCATAAGTAGGTTCGGAAGCAGCCGTTGATCGACACTGGTAGTGGCCAAATGCTGCAACCCGGCAGACTGAAGCCATCGCGCCATGACAGCATCTCCCGCATCACCAGTGGGGCCTGCATTGCCCGGAGGATGATCGTATAGAGCGGTACCAGCCGCCACATTGCTCTGCTGCATTTGGCCGCCCATATGGCGCTGTGATCGGCGTTGCGGAGCCAATTTTTCAAAATCTGTTACTCAATTCTTCAACAATAACAACAACAAAAATTCAAAATTTCAATAATTTGCAATTACATACATCATAAACACACACACACACACCAAAGGAAAACAAAGCCAAAAAAAGTTGTAAATTATGATCCAGATGCTTACCGAGAGGGGAAACGTCGAAATCAAAGCGGCAAAATCACGTGCATATCACGTGTAAATCCAGCAAAGTTGAAAGCAACCGTAAACCAATCAATTTCAACCTTTAATTCAAACAACAACCAAAAAAGAAAACGATTAGAAAGTACAACACCGCATGCCTACAGTACAGCAATTCACAACATAACAAATGAACAATCCACACGAAGAAGAAGAAAAAGATCAAATGCATTGAATCATAAACATTTTGCAGTACCTAAAAAATTGAACAGAAATTTCTAGAAACAGATCTGAGAGAAATGTAGTTTTGAAAAATGAAAAAAAACTAAATTCATGAATTTGTTTTGAAGCAATGATAAAAGAAGCGAAAGCGTAAGCGTAAGACTTATGATCATACAAAAAAAAAAAAAATCAATTTCTACCTTTTCTGATAGAGAAATTATATCTGACTATATTTTATATAAATGTGTGTCTGTAAATGTGGCCTTTTATATAATTGTTGACGGGTATGATGTTTTGAAAAAAAAGGATTAAACGGCTAAATTTTGACATTTTGTAATATTGGATTGACTAATATACCCTTTAAGTGATGACAAATTCCGGATATATCACCTTTGTAATTTGGTTGTTTATTACGTAATTAATTAATTGAAAAAACTTTTAGCGTGAAATATAAGAATGTGATCCAAATGTTTTTTCTTTCTCTCTTTTTTTTTTTCTAAAGATGAGATTCATGTACTTTGAGTCCTGATCTTCTTCCTGATTATCTTCTTATGAATTTTATCGACGATTATTTTTTGAGTGAAAATTCCTAACCACATTTTAAGAAATGCATTCATAATGATGACAAATTCAAGATATATGGAATTCTTTTGTTGGTACTTTAATGTTTATTTAGTGAATTTGGTGATTAGTTTTTCAATAATTAAAAAATAATTATATACGGGAAGGGAACATTGGATAATTCGACTATGAGAGCAGAGGAAGATTTTTTCGCCTACGAGCATTTGTAAAAAAATGTATCGTACAAAATGTTGAAACAACATGTATCTTATTTCAAGCGGATTAATGCATATTTATCCCTTTTTGAAGTGGTTCTCTTGTTGAAGTGTAAAATTAGAATACATCAATATTTATTATATGCGATTACATTGCACCATTTGTTAATGTATTATTTTTAAAATTTTGTTTATCCTCGTATAACTATCATGTTTATGTAAAACATTCCTTTCAGAATCTATATAATTTGTAATGTCCATCAAATTATGAGTAATAGAGTTTAGTATATCAATGTTTTTTTTACATAAATTCAATTGCTTTCGTAAAATACATACTGCTAATTTGTAGTAAAAATTACTCAAACATAGGGCTATCAATGGAATATTGTGGTGAAATTAGGAAATTTTATTTATTTGTTAGTAGTTAGAGCAATAATTATTCAGTTTTTATTTTTTATTTTTTATTTTTGCCCCTACAGACGTTGAACTAAGAAGGTATTTCTGCACAAAATCTTGTTCTGACAGATTTATAGATTTTTTTTCAATTGGCATCCAATGTTAAATTATTATTATTATTACTATTATTATTATTATTATTATTATTATTATTATTATTATTATTATTATTATTATTATCATTATTATTATTATTGTACAAGTTGCATCTACGTAAAAATAACACAAAATACTTTGTGTATCAAATTTAACATAAATACTATTTAGAAAATCAATTAATATGTTTAAAGTGTATCTTAATACTTTAATTGTAAATTGATAACATAGTATTGTACTAGTTTTTATGTAATTCCTAAACGTATAATTTTTTTTGTTCTAAAAGAAAATCGAGGAGTCGAATTCTTCTTGGACAAAAAGAGAATTTTAATTTTTTTCCCTTTGGGAAAAATTGTCAAAAATATCAATCTACCATATCATATATCTTGACTTTACCTTGTCTTATAATCTGGTGTTACTTATATCTTTATTGTTAGCAAATTATTTCGTATATTTGCTCTTGATCCTAATACTCCTTCAACTCAAAGTATGATTAGAGGCGGAGTTAGGATTTAAAGCTCATGAGTTCAGAATTCTAATCATTTTAAGTTATTGAGTTTTAAATTAGTAATTTATATATACTCCATCGATTTTTTAAGACAAATGCAAGATTCGAACCAAAGCTACTGGGTTCAACCCAACCCGCTCCTAGCACTCTAGCTTCGGTCCTGAGTATGATAAGAGATAATTTTAAACTATGGTCAAAAATAATTTAGGGGTCAATTTTGATTATTTTTTATGTATTTTGACACATAAAACTCATCTAATTCATGCTAGATTTTTGCTAAAATCAAGGGTAAGTATAAAACAATTTGCTAATGGCAAAGATAATTCTTTTTTTTTATTTCTCACCCGGTATTCGGTACCCACATTTGGGCCGACTAATCCAAATTCGCACTGAAACGTCCCACATTGAGGATAAAGCGCTCCTTAACAAAGACGACTTCGTAACAATGACAAAGATAGTCCGTTTAATAGAGGGTAAATTAAGGCCAAATACAAAGTAGAAATTAGATGACAGAAATTGACTCCTACACCTAATCAATATAAATAATGTTATAATAATTAAATTGTAATTCAATTCATAGTTGAAACCTATTTTTGTACTAATTTTTAGTTCGGAAAAGGGTGATCTATCCTTCTACTATGGTAAATTGTTTAAAATTATCCCCTATTATATTATTGGGTCATAAAAGTCCCTGTCGCCTTACTATCCTAACAAATTTGTCCTTAGTTAAACGGAGGTGCCACGTGGCATCCATCCGTGCTCTTTTTACATCTGAGCACATATTAGACTAGGGATGTACAAACCGAACCGAAAAACCGCATCAAACTGAAAAGTCAAACCAAACCGATTAAAAAACCCGACGTGGTTTGGTTTGATTTGGTTTGGTATTGAGTTAAAAAATCCGAACCAACCCGATATATAAATATATAATTTTTATATATACTTTTAAGATCTTATATATAATTTTCTTTACAAAAATATCTAGAAATATTTGGGATTCTCTTGCGGGATATAAATTTTAATAGAATATGAAGTGCTCCATATTTATTGACCTTAAATAATGAGTTGTATGATCACTTTCTTATCAAGTATTATTGAAATGTGTCTATCTCTTTGTTCTTTCATATTCATATCATATGTTAAGATCTATTAAATTCTTATATTTTTTTCGAATGTGAAGTGGTTACTAATATTTAGGTATCATATTGATTTTTATGTTTAATTACTAAATTTGGTTAACCTGAATGTGTATATCAACGAAAATTTTTGGCGGACGACTAAAAAACTAATAATTATGTGTTACTTATTGAATTATTTCATAAGAATATATTAATTGATAATATGTTTGTCAAATTTTTATATTTTTAGTAAATATATATTTAATTATCAAATATTTAACAAAGTAGAGATTGAAATAATATGTAAGTAACAAAAAATCCGAAAATCCGACAAAATCGAACAAATCCAAACCGATATAATTGATTTGGTTTGATTTTGATAAAATTCGAACCAACCTGGTCCATGTACACCCCAATATTACACGACCCCCTCCATGAAATTAACCAAACCCATAACCCGCGAATCTCTTCGCCATTTCTAGGGCTAGGGCTTTGCCTAATCCTCGGCTCACGCCTATGATTAACACTAATCTCTCCTCCGGCTAATCGCATACTGGAAATTCCTATCGTCGTCGGCATTGGCGGTAGTGTCATGTCTTATGATAAGGAAAGCGGTAGAATTGAAGTTACTTTCCTTTCCCGGCCTTTCTTTTTTTGGGTCCAAACAACGCAAACAATGTAGTGTTATCAATAATTAATCAGATGTGACAAAACCATTGTCAAAGCAACTAAGTGCTGACAGGGACAAAACAAGCAAACCAAACAATATTAAACATGGCGTTAGGTCATGAAAAAGGGAATTCTGGTGAAGTAACAAAAAAGAGAAAGCATTTTTACAAGAGGGGGACGAAAAACGTATCAGTCAACGGACCAGTGGCCGGAAAAAACTCCTATCGCCGGAGTCAATTATTTCCGGCCAAATACAACGTACTCAAAACTGCAAGATATAGGTAATGTCCGAAGATGGTGTTGCTGCCATGGCGATAAACACCGGAACAATCACAAAGGTCACCGGAAAATTTATAATCTGACCAAAGTAAATATCCAAATTAGCTGGATCTGTCCATGTCTGCAAGCGAACATGCAGAACCAAAATAAAGATAGAGAGACTAGTATCAATGGTCAACGGAGACAGGGGGTGCCTGTTTTCAGTGTAGCAGTCGATGTCGGCGCTACTTCCACGATGGGCATCGGAGCAGCGCCACCAATACTCCTACTTGGATAGAAATTTCGTTTGGCCATATCTTATAAAATGGCGGGTCGCGGGTTACGGTGTTTTGCCAATTTCATGGAGCGGGTCGTCTAATATGTGCCCGGATGTAAAAAGGGCACGGATGGATATTATGTTGCACTTTCGTTTAATTAAGGACAAATTTATTAGGATAGTAAGACGTAAGAACTTTTATGGCCCAATAATATAAGGGGAGATAATTTTAATCAATTTACAATAGTAGAAAAATAGATTCGTCCTTTTCCGTTTTTAGTTAAAGAAATGGAACAGACCAAAACTGAAGTTTAATTAGTTTATGGGGGCACAAAGCACCATGAATTCTGCGTTCTGTACGGCAAGTCTGTTGCCTGAATTTACTCCGAATTGTAAGAAGGTCAGTAAATTTCCCAACAAAAGAAATAAATAGAGGGGACAGTAAATTAAATAAAGGGAACTGAGTTTTCTGATCTCATGCAATGGAAGATCTAAAGCGGAAGCTTGACGTAACTTATAAAGTTATTATTATGTGATCACGAGGTTACGAGTACGAATCGTGAAAATAGCCTCTTGCAAAAATACAAGATAAGTCTGCCTACAATAGACTCCGGTGGTCTGGTCCTTTCCCGAAACTGATGCATAACTGAAGTTTATTACATCAGGCTGCCATTTAGGCAATGACGGAGGTATCATTTTCGCTACGAGTTCAATTGAACACACAGTTTACGAAGCATAATATAAATATACGTAAAAATTTATTAAAATTATAAAAATATCAGTAAATATGATTTCATAAGTTTTAAAATAAATAATAAATTTAATGTGAATAATTGTAAATATTGAACATATAAAATTTAAATTCTTTATCCGTCTCTTATCCGAATGAAGCATAAATTCAAGAACTATCACTTAGACCTTGCTGTACATCATCCACATACCACTCCACCTTGTCCTCGCTTTTAATAATTTTGGCTTACAATAAAAATTCAGTTCTGAATATAAATATAATTCGTTATTATAAACAGAATCTGTCCCAAAACGCAAGTTTTTTCGAGCCATAAATATTGTTGGGGTTTTTCCCCCTTCTAGAGTGGGATTTTCTAGCGCAAATTTGAATTTAATCGGACTTATAGCTTGTTTGGTCAAGCTTTTAGCTAGCGTTTGGCCATAAATTTTCAAATTTATTTTGAAAAAACTGATTTGTGTGAAGTTTGGTTTGAAGATGAAAATGTGTTTGGACATCAGTTTTCAAACTATATTTTACTTTTAAAAAAAAAAATATTAAACATGTCTTATACCCACAAATTCTAAAAACTATCACAAATACCCAACAGTACCTCCATCAACAACATTCAATATCTTATCGCAAATTATAGTCCTGGACATAAATAAATTTGAATTATCATTTTTATGATGAAATACATAATACACTATCAGGTGACCGAGAAGACGAAGCTCTTGAGCTAGTTTTGGAAATGAGTTTCAGGTTTTGAAAATTTGTCAAAATATGAATAAAATTTATGAACAAACATGTATTTACCAAAAAAAAATTAAATATATTTTGACAAAATCTATAACCAAACAGGCCCTAAAAATTTTCTTATTTTGAAAAAATGCTCCCGTCATAGTACTCCGCATAAAGGTGTTGTCTAATCAAAGCATAAAGTAAGTGCGAAGTCAATTCTAAAAACTTAGTTGTGGCTATAATATAAAGATTAAGTTGTTTAGGTTTCTATTCATTTGATTATGAGTTTGATACCTCAACATGAAGTCAAATCATGTAAAATGACAAACATCCTAAAATCAAAAGGATACCAACAATTTATTTTTCTTTTTTCTTTTTTTAAAAAAAAAGGAGAAGAGAAAACATTGTGTAATTCACATATAATGTCAATTAAGATTTTTCTTTAACCCATTGATCAAACTAATTAAAAATATTTGTATCACGTAAAATTCAGAGAAAATGCTTCATGTGTTACCACATTTATTTTACTACATGTTTAGTATTTTATCATTTAGACCTATGTCTAGGTTTTTGGAACTGCTAACGATTAATATAATATGCAACACGTGAACTGGTCGCTTTAGCTGACCTCAACAAACATATTAATAGTTAGCAAATCCTCAATTTAATTTGTTCTAAAATATATAAAACCAGATTTAAAGACAAAGGTTTGGTTTTGACATTCGACGAGATGAATACATGTTAATTAAAAACAACAATTAAATATGGAGGTGTAACTGAAATTTCAAGTTTATGAGTTTAAAATTGTAATCGTAGAAGTGCACAATTAGTCACTAATTAGATATGTCTTTACTCTTTAGCTAGTGCTTAATAAATTTTTACCCGCCCAACAAAAATACCCCAATGCTAAACATGTGCGTTGTGTAAATATTAAGGACATGGTGTCCTTAACTTCATGAATGCTATGTAAATATTAAGGACAAAACGTCATGTATTTGCACCTTCTGTTGTTAAACTTTAGAACATCACGTCCTTAACTTCATATATGCAGTGTAAATGTTAAGGACATAGCGTCCTTAACTTCATGTGACAGTGTAAATGTTAAGGACATAACTTGTATTTGCACCTTCTGTTGTTAAATTTTATGACTTCATGTCCTTAATTTCATATGTGCAAAGTAAATGTTAAGGGCATAGTGTCCTTTATTTTATGAGTGTTGTGTCAATATTAAGGACATGATGTCCTCAACTTCATGAATGTTGTGTAAATATTAAGGACAAAGTGTCTTGTATTTGCACATTCCGTTGTTAAACTTGAGGACATCATGTCCTTAACTTCATATGTGCAGTGTAAATATTAAGGACATGGCGTCCTTAACTTCATGTGTGCAGTATAAATATTAAGGACACCATGTCCTTAATATTTACACAGCACCCATGAAGAAAGGGTAAAAATGTCTTTTCGTATTAATTTTAATAGAGTAGTGGCTATTTTTGCTCAGCATTAAAAATACTGGATAAAAACTAAATATTATGTCAAAAAATGGTTATCCCACGTCATTTCTTGTTTTAAGGTGCTGTGATCTAAATTAATAATTAATACATGTTTAATGATTTTTTTTGAAGAGAAATTTTCACAAACCACTATTGTTTAGAGGTTATTAGCTAGTTGTAGCTACAATTTACTATATTACTTCTTATAGCTATATTTTCAGATTTTTTTTAGAGTGTATTCGATGTATTTAAGCTACTGTATTCATGAATATAGTAACATTTCTAGGCGTGAAACTTGGGATTACAGCTAGATATATTTTTGTATTCGAGTGTATTCGACTGTATTCATGGCGTGAAACATGGGATTACAACTAGACAAATTATTGTATTCGACTGTATTCACGGTGTAAAACAGGGGATTACACTGTTTTTAAACGGAAAGTGAATCAATTAACATAATAGACTCCTAATATAACTCAACAAACTCAATTATAACACACAAAATTTGTATTTCCAGTTATAAAAAAGATTCTCAATAGAAAAACACCCCAAAACATAGCAATCTTCAGAAAAAATTATATAATACATCTGAATACATAAAATTATATTAATTAAAAGAAATATATGAATACATTCAAGGAATATAGAGAGACATTGAATACAATGAAATACATAGAATACAGCGGGATACATTGAAATACAATGAATACAATGAAATACATAGAATTCAGCGAGATGCATTGAAATATAATGAAAAAAAAGACAATGAATACAATGAAAAACATGAAAATACAACGAGATACATTGAAATACATTAACAGAAAATTCAAGTTGCTGAGCCCCCAACTCCGTCGTCTTTGTTCAAGAACAACCCTAATGTCGTCTCGTTGAAGCAGTATCCAGTCTTCGGTCGACGTCACCGTTGTCTCCGGTTGCCGACGATTAATAACTTCAAAAAATTAAGTCTGGTATTATCAACAGAGTGGCTAAGTTGATAGGAGATAAAAGGGTTGCAGTGGCAGAGAGAGGCTTCAAGAAACCTTACTCAAAAGTGATAATAACAAATTGGGGCTTGATGGATTGACCAAGATGCGGTTGAGAGATTTTTGTCCTTTAAATTCTGTTAAGAGGAAGAATTGCTCAAAGTGAAAGAGTACAACAATTATGTACCAAACAAATTCATGATGCAATTTTCCCTCCTCGGAAAGTTTATATCAATGGCAGAAATTATAGTGTGTTCCCCTTGTTTTGCTTTTTCCGTCCAAAAAAACAGATTGCAACTCTCTTTAAGTAATTAACACTAGCAATTTTCCGTCGAACAATGACGGTGGCAATTGCTCCAGCGTCCGGTGGAGGAGAAGACATCGGGAAGGAGAGAGAGAGGAAGAATAGATATGGGGTAAGGGATAGGAGAAATTTGAGGGGATTTGATAAATTTGAGGGGAGAGAGAGAAATAATACAAAGTTTATTTTATGGCTTAAAGGTAGGAGGTGAACATAAATAGATATTGGCTATAAAAGATCAAAAGATAGTTATGGGATATAATTTTTTAAAAGGGTATTTATTTAAAATAAATAAGGTATCAACATATGCTACAGGAGGTAACTAATCCTTTTTGAAATATATACAGTGTCGACCCAAAATTACTGAGTTCGATTAAATTCGCTCCCTATCTTCTAGCTCCGCCCTAGTTAGACACGACGAAGACAGACACACGTTGCTTTGCCTTCTGATATGTATGTAAAGATCGTAAACATGCCTACGTTATTGATTTTCGCCAATTACTTGAAACAAACGGCAAACTTTTATCTACTTGTGCTTTTCAATGATCTAGATATATAGAACACATGACGTTGCGATAACTTCATCAATTTAGTGCAACAAAAATTTTTAAAAATGCCACATCAAGAAAAGAATGTTACATAATCGGCAAAAGCATTTTACATGAAATTTTTTGACGTATATTCAAAAGGCATGTCGTCGGATAAGTTTCGACCCGCACGAAAAGCGTAATATCTATCTCGAAGAGATCAAACAAAAATAAATATATCTGTAAAAATGCAAACTAACTGTAACTGACTAGAAAAACCCTATAAAGCTTTATTGTTTTCAGACATTGGCTTCGAGCCTTTCCGGTGCAAGGCAAAGTAAACCTCCTTCCAGAGGAATTTGGGTAAATCATTAGACGCTATGGATTTAATTGGATTGAGCCTTAGCATAAAAACTTACTAAGTGATTACTTTAATTGTTAGTGTGTCCTAGAAAATGAATAGGAGCTTTCCAGTGGATGCACTTTTTGGTGTGGCTTAACTCATATATCATTCCTTTTAGCCTACTTTTTAGTTATTAAATTAAATTTTCACCTTTGCCTTAGCTTAAAAAATTCGACGTGTAATCTCAACAAGACTTTTTGTATTATGCCTTAGGTAAGTTAATTTTTTGCAAAACGATGCTCTCTTCATCCTAATTTCAATATTTACCTCTTCATCTTGAATCATTCAAAAGTAATACCCTTTTAATATTTTTAAGGTAAAAAAGAAAAAATACATGAATTTTTTTTTATTAGAACTGTATTGCTGTAATAAACAAACTTTCTGAAATATAAATAGAAACAGAAAGTTAGTAACACCAGCCGAAGCCGAGCCGAGCGAGCGAGCGAGCGACGACGACGGCGCGATGCTTGCCTTCCTCTTAACTCTTTAAGAGCAATTGTATATATACCCATCAAAAGTCTTTTCTTCCTCCAATATGGGACAATGTCCCTTTGCCAAGGAGAGAAACTCAAATATTTTATTTTCCCTCCATTTCCCATTTACCCTCTTTAAGCTACACCGAGTTTAAAATTAAGCTACACCAAGCTTAAAGTCCAACAATCCCCCACATGAATGGGGAATGGCTATAAAATAAAGGAATGCACAGACGCGTGTGTGTAAACATGGAAGAATTAATTGCATTTGGATAAGTAGGTTTCCCTTTGAACTTTCCATAGTGAACTTATATCGGATATACTCGGTCAATCGTGTAGATTTGATATCTTTGAACCGTCGAACTTTGTGTTATACCTAGACAACATAAGTCACACAGTCAATCCTTAACCATCTATGGTTCTCACGGTTCAAGACTATACACGGCCGCTAGTGCCACTAACACCCTAATAGATGTTATCCTTATTACTGGCGAGTAAGTGTCAAAGTAATCAAAGCCTTCCCTTAGTCTATAACCTTTGACAACAATTCTTCCCTTATATTTGTCAATAGTGCCATCATCTTTAATTTTCCGTTTAAAGATCCATTTCGAACCTAAAGGCTTATTTTCCGAAGGAAGATCAACCAATTACCATGTATGATTATCCAAAATTGATTGAATTTCATTATTGACTGCCTCTTTCCAAAATGCTAAATTAGAAAACGACATAGCTACTTTAAAGGTTTAAGGCTCATTTTCAAGCAAGAATGTTACAAAATCTGGTCCAAAGGAAGTAGATGCTCTTTGAAGTTTGCTACGCCTTGGATCTTCTACACTTGGAGTATTTTCCTTTGGTTCTTCCCGATGTCGTTTAGGTCTTTCACTTAACGACTCACATTCAGTTTTATACGGATAGATGCTTTCAAAGAATTCAACATTATTTGATTCCATTACCATATTAACATGAATCTCAGGATTATCAGATTTATGGACCAAAAACCGACATGTTTTACTGTTTGTAGCATATCCAATGAAAACACAATCTACATTTTTTGGTCCGATTTTAACCTTTTTAGGTAAAGGAACTTGTATCTTTGCTAGACACCCCCACACTTTGAAATATTTCAAGTTGGGTTTTCTTCCTTTTTATTTTTCATACGGAATAGATTGTGTTTTGTTGTGGGGTACTCTGTTGAGTATTCAGTTAGCTGTAAGGATAACTTCCACCTACAAAACTCTACGGTAATCCGGAACTTATTAATAAAGAATTCATAATTTCCTTTAATGTTCGATTTTTCCTTTCCGCAATTTCGTTGGATTGAGGTGTGTAAGGTGCAGTAGTTTGATGGATAATTCCATATTCCGAACATATTTTGTGCAAATGGAGATTCATATTCTCCATCTCTATCACTTCTAATCATTTTGATCTTTTTATTCAATCGATTCTCCAGTTCATTCTTGTATTGCTTAAATGCTTCAATTGCATCATCCTTACTATTAAACAAACAAACATAACAATATCGAGTGCAATCGTCAATAAAAGTAATAAAATACTTTTTTCCACCCCGAGTCGGTGTCGAATTCATATCACAAATGTCAGTATGAATTAAGTCTAAAGGATTTGAATTCCTTTCAACAGACTTATAAGGATGCTTTACAAACTTAGATTCAACACATATTTGATATTTTGATTTATTACACTCGGATTTAGGAAATACTTCTAAATTAATTAACTTCAGCAAGGTTTTATAATTGACATGTCCTAAAAGAATATGCCATAAATCATTTGACTCCAATAAATAAAAAGAAGCTGAAATTTTATTCATACTGACAACAACCATTGCATTGAGTTTGAAAAGACCCTCCGTGAAGTAGCCTTTGTAAAAATACATTTTATTCTTGCTTACAACAACTTTATCATAAACAAATACACATTTGAATCCATTCATCACAAGTAAAGAAGTAGAAACTAAATTTTTCCTAATAGTAGGAACATGAAGAACGTTGTTGAGCGTTAACACCTTGCTGGAAGTCATCTTCAGGAATATCTTCTCATAAGCTTCAATCTTGGTTGTTGCATTATTTCCCATGTAAAGCTCTTCTTTGGGACCAACAATAGATTAAGTCGCAAGTGCTTCTTTGACAGCACATACATGTCGAGTGGCTCCAGAGTCAATCCATCACTCCTTCGGATTTTCAACTAGGTTGCATTCTTAAAGCATTGCACAAAGATCATCAATGTCATCATTTTTCTCCACTATGTTGGTCTGTCCTTTCTTCTTATCCTTTTTCAGGAGACGACAATCAGGGGATTTGTGACCAACTCTTCCACAATTGTAGAGTTTCTCTTTGTAACGTAATAAACAATTGTCCTAATGTCGAGGGCGGAAGAGGGTTCGAAACAGTATTGGTCAAAATTTGGACCGGGCTTAATAGCCTTATTGGTCGTGGCCGAAGTCTAAGCCGATCACGGTTTAGTGACGAAGAGTCCCCCTCAGGAGAGCTAACACCGAGGTCGAGTAGAGAAGATAAGAAAGCAACGGGAGATGAGTTTAGGGCATGGAGAGGGAATATTCCATTTGAATATTCCTTTGGTTGTACTTTTTTAGGGTTTCTAAAGAATGTCTCCTATAAATAGGGAGGAAAAAAGAATAATAGGGATCTGGAACATTCTAATACGAGGACACTTGTAAAGTTGACTACAAAGAACATATACAAAGCTTGTCTTTTCCACTGATTCCTTTATTCTAATATACCTTTTCACTCACAAGATTCAAGGGTCTTGTGTTCATTTACGTTCTTCATTATCCATGTTGCTGGCAGGGAGAAGATTCGCCCAAGCCATTTAATATTTGGGTGACAGATTCCTCTTTATTACATTTATTGCCATTGCATGCACTTATTCTTTACACCTTTTAGAACATTCATTGATAATCATTGTACACGATCGGCTCATAGTTAACATTGCTGGGTATAATTCCACCTTGCTTGTATATCGACTTTCCTGATCTAGTAGTCATTAACTTTAATTAGGATTCACCCCTTATCTTATCTTATAATTCGTTTTAAGGAAAGGTTAATATTTTTTTTGGTAAAACAGAAACCCCTTGGTCGGGAAATTTCACCGTATGTATAAGACTAAATCCGATTTGTATCTCTATATATTATATTTTGAATCCTCTTGATATAGCACAAAAACATATTAGTGGTTAAGGGTTCAAAACCTTTGTTAACGCGGCCAAAATTCTATCTCCTCACTGCCAACGCGGCGACAAATCTACAAATAAGACCAAGTCCTTTGCCTTAACTACCTCAGTTAAGTTTTTTGGTGTCCACAAATATTAGTGAGATCCATTCTTGACGGGCCATAGTAGAAAGAAATAACCATAAACTCCACTAAATTAATTACATTAACTAACTTTTGTTAGATCAATCAAACACAAATAAAGCTTTTCTTGCATCATTTAGCAAAATAGAAAGAAAGTAAAAGAAGAAAAAAATCATAAAATTAACATGAATGGAAAACCAGTGTTGATATTTGCAGTTGATGATAGTGAACATAGTTTCTATGCGCTTGAATGGACACTTGATCATTACTTTGCTTGTCCCTCAACTTCCCCTTTTAAGCTTGTGGTTGTTCATGCAAAATCTAATGCATATGCTGCCTGTGCAGTAGGAATGGCTGGACCAGGTATAATTTTAGAGTCAGTGGGTTCAGAATAAGTGCGATCTTACATTATATATATAATCCGAGTAAACAATGTATAGAGTTCATTAATTGAACCGACTGACATGGGCGGATCTACCTTGAGAGGTACGGATGGTACGACACCCGCACACTTTGGCTAAATTTTTTGAAAATGTATTTGCATATCTAGATCAAAACGTATATATTTATTAAATGCCATCCGCAGTACAAAAATGAGATGTGGGTGCCATTAGTTCAACAAAAGCTTTGAAGTCTTTTGATTCCAAAAGAACTCGAGTTCGAATTTTGTGGACGCTATTAATGCTCTGGGTTGCTGCTGCTGCTTTTCATTTTCCTTGTTCCTATTGTTGTTTATTCCTTTTTTTCCTCCGTCGAGCTCTAAGGCCTCGCCTCTGTTTTTCTTCCTTTTTATTTGCTATATATCCCTCTTTCTTGTTATTCTTCGTATTATTATTATTTTTTGTGTTTCTGCTTCTTCCTTTCTTAAAAAAATATCTTTACATTAATCTTCCTTTTTT
Source organism: Nicotiana paniculata (assembly GCA_005239505.1). Classification (NCBI taxonomy): domain Eukaryota; kingdom Viridiplantae; phylum Streptophyta; class Magnoliopsida; order Solanales; family Solanaceae; genus Nicotiana; species Nicotiana paniculata. The sequence goes on along the minus strand of MDKI01086201.1, from coordinate 7,126 downwards.
CCGGTACAAGTATATTTACTTCAAAAGCACTTTCTTTCTATAAGTCGTTTGAATTAATTTTAGTTAATATAGTATCTCTTTTTTTTAGATGACGCAACATTAATCAATATATATTGGAATTAATTGAGCAATATGACTCTCTTTTATTGACTTTTAAGAAAAATAAATGGCTTGAGTTGTAGGCATTTTTGAGTTGATTCTCAATTTGAAGCTTTTGCTTTGCAAATAATCGCTATACAAACTTGAGAATTAAGATGATAAAATGAACTCGAGAATACGGAAGGTAAATTAATTTAGTTAAACAAACAATTTGTAAAAGTTAAGCAATTTTTAAAGCAAATTTTATAATTGGAGGTGCTCTTTCATTATTATTATTTTTTTTTCAATTTCTTTCATAATATAATTTAAATTTAAGCTTGAAAAAAAGTAACTAGACAAAATCGAACATAATTATTTTATGTACGTGAATAAAAGGCTTAACCAATGTAATCGACCCGCACTTTTTCATTCGGTCGTCGTTGTGGCTAGAAGTAGATATACGATATACATAAAGAGTGGTATTCGGAGCCTCTAAATCCTGGATTCGCCTCTGCCGACAGAGTACGCCCTTGATTCGCCTCTATGTTAAACCTAATGTTGCTATTAATATCTATTACTCCTGCCTATGTTGTTCATGTTTTTATCAAATTGTTGGTTACTACTCTGTCTAGTCCTAATCTGATGCATAAGCTACCTGCGTCGTAGGAATGGCTGGACCAGGTATAATTCTAGAGTCGATGGGCTTAAAATAAATGTGACCTTACATTACATATATATTCGGTAAAAAATGTATATGAGTTCAATTGAACCAACAAAGTCTGCCCTAGATCCGCCACTATGTTGAACCTAATGTTGCTATCAATGTCTATTACTCCTATATATCTATGCTGTGTATGTTTTTATCAAATTGTTGGTCACTACTCCCTCTAATCCTTTTTTATTTTTATTTTTCGTTTAGGGTTTTGACACACTCATCCAAAACATCTTTAATTAATAACATTAATGTAAGAGTTAATTAGACTAAATTACTCCTTATTTTTCCTCATTACTTTTTGAAAATTTGTATAGATCTCTTATTGGAGCAAATTAAGTTTGACAAAAAATAATAAAAAATCCCTTCTTTCTTCAAGCGGCACTTATTTTGGACCAAATTAATTTGATTAAAACGATAATTATTTGGATCCCGGGTTCGAGACGTGGAAGTAGCGGCTAATGCTTGTATTAAGGTAGGCTATCTACTTCACATATCTTGAGGTGCAGCCCTTCCCCGGACCCTGCTTGAACACAAAATACTTTATGCATCGAATGGTCTTTTTTTAATAGATTATTAACTCCTAATACTGGACCTAATAGACTGCATAGGACACAGAGGATATTTGATATGGTTATTTGTTGTGGCAGGAAGAATTGATGTGCTTACACTCATAGAAACAGATATTAAAAGGGGAGCAGAGAAAGTTATTGAAAAAGCAAAAGAATTATGCAAGAGTAAAGGACTAAAAGATATAGTATGTGAAGTAAATGAAGGTGATGCTAGAAATGTTATTTGTGATGCTGTTGACAAACACCATGCCTCTCTCTTGGTCATGGGTAGCCATGGTTATGGAGCTTTCAAGAGGTAGATATCCATAATTTACTATTTTGTTTTATTATGTTTAAGTTATATACACTGATATTATAATAGAAGTATATTTTATACTATCAATCTAATTTAGTGGGTTGAAAGGAAGTTTTAGAGTATAACAGTTCAGCCCGCTAGTGATATTGTCCGTTCTGGGCCTAGGCCCTCAGGGGTTTAAAACGCGTCACTAGAGTCTAAGATTTGTTAACTTATATACCCAGCATTCCTCTTGTATTCTGCCGATGTGGGACCTCCTCTTATGGACTCAGAGTCCTCACTCAGCCCAACCCGCTAGTGATATTGTCCGCTTTGGGCCTAAGCCCTCACGGATTTAAAACGCGTCACTAGAGTCTAAGACTTGTTAACTTATATACCTAACATCCCTCTTGTGTTTTGCCGATGTGAGACTCTGTTTAAAGTCTGGGGTGTTACATAGAGCAACGGTAAAGTTGTCTTCGTAGAAGAGTAAGACAACTTTATAGAAAGGTATGGTGGTCGAGGATTAAGGTAGTAGAAGAGGTAGACTAGAGTGTTCATAACAGTAGTATTGACACGCAGTCTCGTTTTCTGTTGGCAGTAGGTTTTTGTGACTAACTGTTGTTTTCTTTCATTGTTGATCACCTTACTATCTTGTTATTTTTTATTCTGTTTTTATATGATTTTTTGGTACTGTCCCTTCTTGTCTATATTTTCATTAATGTGGTGCTTATGCTTTCATGAGTCGAGGGTCTATTGGAAACATCCTCTCTATCCTAACAGGGTTGGGGTAAGGTCTGCGTACAATTACTAGGTATTATTGTTGTTGTTGGTAAAGTTATCTTCATGCAACATAGGTCACGACTTGGAATCAGCCAGTGACACTTGTGTCATGGAATGCTGCACACGTCACACCTCCTTTGGATGAAACACTTCCCCGAACCTTATGTGAAGTTGTGATCGTGGATGTTTCGTACACCGGACTGCTCTTTCTTATTGCAATTTATTCGGTTAAACCGAGTTGTTTGTTATTGTAGGTCAACTTGATTAACATGATAGTATTTATACTGACGGTGCATATAACATAAGCTCTTATTTACTTATTTTATGAGAATATTGATTGGAAATTACATTTTAAATGCTGCAGGGCTGTATTGGGCAGTGTAAGTGACTACTGTTCTCACCATGCAAATTGCTCTGTGATGATTGTGAAGAATGATACAAAGCCAAAGCAATAAACAACTGTAAATGGCTCTGTCGTATTCAGTTGCTAAGGTTTAACTGATTTTTAAGGCCTATACAGAGTTGGTTCTCGTGTTATTACATTAGGGTTTTTTTTCCTTAACAAAAAAAAAGAAGAAAAAAACTCATTATACAGTGTATTTATTTTGGATTCTCTGTAATTGTGAACTACTTTTGTATGTCAAAATAATTCTTCTGTGAAGTTTTATTGCTAAAGTTGGAGTACTAATTAAGCATGCTCAGAAAACATGTCCCGCAGTTGGAGTTAGTGGCATAGTCGAGATTTTTCCGAGAAGAGTCAAAATATAAGAAAATAAACACGTACAAATTAAGAAGATTCAACATACAGTATATGTGTTAGGACCGAAAAATAATCAGGTGTCATGCGGAAGCTAGTAAAGCAAACCTTGAACGACGATAAATCCAATAACAAAAGAGAAATCTATCAAAAGAGACACAAATATTTAACGTGGTTCGGTCAATTGGCCTATGCCCACGGCGGAGATGAGTAATCCACTATATACAAGAGAGTATAAAATATCAAGAGAACAACCTCACGAAGAGGCAAACACAAGTGACACACTAACACTTGTCCCGTAAAGTTCTCCCTCTAAACACGACTCTCATACCCCATATGACTACATTGTGGATGCTACTGAATGAGAAGGAAGAATCCTCAATTTATAGAAGGCCAAACATTTTCCTACAAGAAAAAAGACTAGCCAAACATGAAAGAATTATAATTTCCTTCTACAAAAAGAAAAATTTAATTATGGTAAATATATTGTTCTTTCCTTCAAGAAATAGAAAAGCCAAATATGAAATCAGGACAACCCCTAACAATATATTCACAAAAAATAATTTTTATCTAGCTATGTAGTATAATTTTGCAACAATACCCCTGGGAAAAATGTGGACAGGTTGGAGCTTCAGTTAGTGTAGCAGATATGTTAGAGCTTCTGTTGATTATTGTCCCTCAAATAGTATTTACATTATTTGTCCAATCACATCAGATAATTACTTACAACTTATACTCAATGCAAGTATTCAAATTAAATTATAGAAGTGTATACGGTTAAAATTGAGCTTGCCCTTCATATGACTAATCGAGATTGGAACATGATAGGCCAAGGTTTAACCTCGTGTTATATCGAGCCATGATTTCAAGTTAGATTGCCTAGCTCGTGACCCAGAGACCGATCAAGATCGAGATCGGCCGAGATCGAAATCGAGACCGAGCAAGATAAGGATGGAGCGAGACCGAGGGAAATTACCGAGTCAAATAACGGAATGCCGAAGTATCTGTAATCGAGCGAGGATCACGACGGAAATCCCGTGACGTATTAAAAAGAGGCCGATTAATTAGAAAATCATTAGATTTCTTACTGTATTTAGAATTGTATCAAGAGCAGGACTTCCCTACTATACAAAGACAGTCTGATCATTTGTAAGACACATTACATTTTACGCAATACAAAGCAATACACTGCCTTCTTTTAGATTTTAATATCTTGTTACTCTGTTCATATATCAGTGTAATCTTCACTTGGTTCGAGGGTGATCGAACTCGAGGGACTAGGGTATATGATTCGTTTGGTTTGCATTTATCCTTAAAGCCACGTATAAATTCAATTGGTATCTGTTTTTAGGGTAAACAATTTGGCGCCCACCGTTGGGCTAAGAATAATAGTGATTTCCTGGTACTAACCTTCGTAACACACACTATTTTACACTTGTTCTTGTGAGTATCTTTGATTCCATGATCAACATGTCGAACTCTCAGGCAGCGCCCGTGCACGTGGACAATGACATCGGTCATCATGATGAAAATGACAACATAGCACGAGGGAACTGTCACACCCCTTTTCTACTCCCGAAAGATATGTGTGTGAATACCTAATTTTTGCACTATTTTTAGTGTTTTGTTATTTTAATTATTTTCCCTAATTTTTGTGTCTTTAATTGCATATTTCCTACCATAAAAATGCAAAAAAAATAATAATAAATAGTTCTTTATTCATTAGTGCATTTTAGGAATTAACTAACTGTTCAATTGGTGAATTAATCTAGTTAATTGATCATTTGAATAAGTTATTTAATTAAATAATTTATTTGTTTAATTTAAGTAATATGAAGGAGAAAGGGGCTAAATTAAAATGATCAAGCGGCTAAGAGTTCAATATCATATTTAATTGACTGGCTACCAGGAGAAGATTCAAACGACGTAGTTTCAAGGTGAAACTACGTCACTTTGTTTAATAAAATCAAGATGAAATCTGAGCCCTCCCTTATCCTTGATCCAACGGCTTAGATTTAATTTCACTTGGCATATAAAAGGCCTTTTAAGATCAAATTTTTTCCATTTTACAAATCCTAGAGCCTCTCTCTTCTCTCCCACTCCTCCTCTGCCGCCGCTGCTTCTTTCCATGGCGGCACCACTACCTGCCGCCGTCCACCGGCATCCAAACACCCCCAAAATCATACCACACACTCATCTCAATCCCCTATCTCCAAATCCCCGACCCAAATCCTTTAATTCTCCCTTAAACTCCATGAATTTTAGATTTAGGAAACCCTAGCCGCCCTCTTTTTTGCCCAAATTACTAAAGCTCTGGCCATCACCACCCTACAATGCATACATGGACGGATCGAACTCCTTCCACTCTATCCTTTCATATTGATCTTAACCAGAAACTCCAACCACCGCCGTCCAACCACCACTGCCACCGCCCACTGCCCGAGCACCACCAAAATCACTACTACCTCGCCTCTACTTAGGCTAGCCTCGAACTCGAAGCACGACTTTGTTGTTGATAATATCGCGACTAATCTTCGGCTCACCAGAGTCTGCGATCACGATTTATCAATAAGAAAATCGTGCTTGAAGTTCAAAGTTCTACCGAGTTGGCGTACCACCATTATTTCGGCCACTTGAATAGTAAAATGGTAAATATCCTAATCTTTTTTCCCGTGGCTGATTTTTTTTCCTTCTTTATGATGATTAGTTCTAGGATTTTAGTTTATGTTCGTTTCTATTGGTGATTGTTCTGTCGTAACTTCGTTAGGAGTTTCATTATCTCCGGCTTCTAACTGAAATTCGATTCCTTTCCTCCCCGCCCCTGATTTTTCTCTTTTTGTGATTGATTTTAGTGTTTTAGTTTAGGTTTAAATTCTATTAATGATCGTTTGGTATTTTTGATTGCGTCCTCGTTTAGTTAGTTTATTTTGATTATTTACGTCACTGTTAATACGTTGTTTGTATAATCATCAAATTTTATTTTTGTCTTTGATTAATTGTTTTAGCATTAGTTTAATTTTTGGAGTTCGAAATGTTAAATTTTCTGTTTTTGCACTTGTTGAAGTAGTAGAATGATTTTGTATTGATAAAAGATGAGGCAGTGAAGTACTTGAGAGTAAAGTACATGTTTGGTTTCTTTTACTGTTTTGGAGTTGTTGGGAGTACATCTACTCTTTGTTTGTGTCTCAAATTAGTGAAAAAGGACAGTCATTTTCTCATTTTTGGGCAGATTTTTGGTTAAGGCAAAATCTAACCTCAAAGACCTTCTACTAATATAAAAAGAGAGGTCTCTCCTTAGTTAAAAAAAAGATCAGTAAAAAAGACAATTGAAAGGAAGAATTTCAGCAATTATTTTTCCTTTTGGAAATAATTTAGAAGTGTCTTTAGGTTCTCTTTTTGGATTATCTTCAAATATTTTCTCTTAAAGAGTTTCTGGGTTCAAGTGTTTTGAGTTTTTTGTTGTTTGTTGTGCGTTGGCTGCTTGTTGCTGATTTATCATAGTCGAGTTTCCAGAGTTTTGTGCAACTTTGAGTTCACCATTGCTGCTTTCGCTTTGAATCTGCAATCTAGGTATATCCTTGACCTTGTAATGTAGAAACTTTATTGTAATGAATCATGTTGTCACGACTCAAAATCCAACACAGGTCGTGATGGCACCCAACCCCGGAGTCAAGCAAGCCAACAGTTATTTACTAGTGAGATTTTTCCTTATTTAACATACTAACCCCACATTTCCCAAAGTTTTAAGCTTAGATCATCTAAATAAAAATGAAAATATTAACAAACTTAAGTAAATACATCCAAAATGATCATGATCCAATATATACAGTCCCAAAAGAAAGAGTCTACTATGTGCGTGCCAGGAACTAGTGTCACAAGTCAGCAGACGAACTAGTAGAATATACAAAAGATTATACAAACTGTATTGCTGTCTGAGAGAAGTAGACAGA